>VWZS01005568.1:548719-578746 GCA_013397075.1 Rhabdornis inornatus
AGAAAAGAAAAGAAAAGAAAAGAAAAGAAAAGAAAAGAAAAGAAAAGAAAAGAAAAGAAAAGAAAAGAAAAGAAGAAAAGAAAAGAAAAGGAAAACCTCTACAGGACATGCTGTTTTATGTGACAGCACCTTTGCAAGAAGTGGGCTGGAAGAAAAAGAAGCATTATGGTAGTATTTTAACTTTGAACTGAGTAAAGCAGGCAAATAGCATTCTTTGCTAAGTGTAAGAGCAGTGGCACCGTCTGACAGAAAGCTTTTCCTCCTTTCCCTCAAAGTAGAATGCAGTTTTTGATTTACTAAGTATCACCTTTTGATCAAAGACTTTACATCTACTGTAGTCACTTCTGTGATTTCACACAAAATGCTTTCCAGTTCTTTTGATGCCCTATTTTTCGCCTAACAAGAGCCTAATATGCACATATCTTTAAATTACCAGCTAGAAGCTATGAAACCAGTGAGAATAACTTCAAATTATGATCAATATCAAATCACTAAGACGATCTGTCCCTTGCTCAATCCACCTGTGATGTAGTAGGAATAGGGTTGGGAGGATTCCAGCTTTCTAATTTTTCTGCCTGGAAAGTCATGTAGAGGGTAAAACACTCTTTTCATTATTCTGTAGTGACAGCAATCACTGGGCTACCTGCTTTACTCCTTGATGCTCAAAGGTAAAAGCACATGGATGGAGTACAGTCCTTTTTAGTGACAAAATGGAGCACCTCTTCAGAGCCTCTTTTATTTTCCTCCCATTAGCATCATCTTGCAATGGCTCTAACTCCTGCCTGACTAGAAACAACTAGAAAGCAGAGTCATTACAGTAGGACTTGTCTGTAAATTAAATGGTAGTAAAGGTGCATTTCCAAAGATAGGTAGGCTTTGTGATGATTTTTTCAAATCCTGATGGCTGATATAAAGTATTTATTCGAATTTTGTTTCCTGTGTCTCTCTAAATTCTGCTATTTAATTTATTTTTGTCACTATATACAACATTTAATATTATATATTAAGTTAGGAAGGTTGGTTTTGTTTTTAGAAAAAAACCCCCAGCAAATAACAAAACAACTGAATCAATCCCCCTCAAATATTATTTGCAGATGAGAGTCTTTTTACAAATAATTTTAATTTGATACATGCTAAAAAGGAGATATAGTTGACTATTTAAAATTTTGAGAAATATTAATTGTAACATTAAATCAAAATATTATTTTAACTTAACAATTTAAATATTGTCAAGCAATAGGTGGTGGAAAACTCTTTGATGAGAAGATCAGATATAACTTTTCTAAGCATTTGTACAACCCCTATTTTCATATTTCCATATAATGTTTTTTAAGTTCATCAGCAATATCATGCATACATGTTTTTCATTAAGCATTAGAAAGTGATTTGCAGAAAATATAAGATCTAATGTCACAAATCTTAAAATTATTGTAATAGATTTTGAATGTTTTTGAAGTTTACTATTTCATTATTTTTTACCATAGAAGGTAGAATTTATATTTTGTTGGATTTGTTTCACACACCTAGACCGTCTCAGGTAAAAACCCTCTTTCTCTACTACTGTTCCTCAAGAGTCCATACATTTAAAAGCGGACTTGATAAAAAAGGATGCTTTATAGAGCATATACTAAATATTATTGAGGGAAATGAAGAGAAATATATGGAAGTATAGTAAGCTGTGACACACCGTTAACCATTTTATCACCTGTAATGTGTCTTGCTGTTTACCTGTCTTAGAAACTCTAAATAAATCCATTTTTTAACTGGTGCTTTATCAGCTGGAATACCATTGCTGCTTAGAAGATTTTAATATCTCAGCTCCATTTATCACAGCTGCTGTCATGTCACAGCACTTAGCAGAACGTCCCACTGTCATATGAGAAGTTAGCACACCTGCTGAAAACTGTGAATATTAATTGACTGTATCACAATGCAATTTTTTTCATGCACCAGAAAAGTGTATAATTTGGATATAAAGCATCTGGATGAGAATGACCTGGTCTGACCTAAAAACTGGATTTTTTTTCCCCAAAAAGATTTAATTTCCTGATAAAACAATAGTCTATTACATTTTACATTCAGTTGTACTTTTTGCCAGACCGAGTTTTGCTGAGAAATAGTCAAAATCCCTTTCTTGTTTAAACATTTGTGATGTGCTGAATTACTTTTTTTCCTCCTGCCACCAAAACAACACTGAAGCAGAGCACAGCTCTTTGTGCACCCAGGCATCACTCCAAGCTCCATCACTGTTCAGATATCAGCTGCAGACGTGCAATTCCATCTCCTTCAGGAGGATTGGTCCTGAATGCCACCAAAATGAGTTTTTGTCTTGAAAGCAAAAGCTGATTTAGTCCCGAGTGCCTTGGTCCATCCCCACCGAAGGCTCAGAGCCTTGTCGTGCTGCAGCCACACCTCGTGACCCTGAGTGTGCTGGGGTCTGCTGTGTGCAGCCAACAGCACAGAAAACCTCCTCGGCCTCATTCAGTAATTGGGGCTCTGGCTGCAGCTTCACAGAGCTGCAGCCAGTTTTCCTTGCACTGTCCACTGCCCAGATAATTGGTGTGACATTTCATTTCTCCCTTCGCCAGGAGAAGATGCTGGGGCAGAGCATTCTCTCTTCCAGCCCGTGCCTCCAGCCCTGAGTAAAAAGGGCAATTATGTTTTGTGGTTCAGAGGCTGACACCTTTTACAGACTGGTCAAGAGCAACCTTCCCCTTCTCTATCATCCTGCTGACAATGAGACACAATGGAAAAGAAACTGAATGTGTTTCCTGCAAATTCATGCTGTTAGGTAGTTACAAGCAGAAAAAAACCTGCCAGTTGGATAATTAGGGATGGTGCCTGTGGTGCCTTTCCTTCCTGCCCATTTTGATGCCTAAGCAGAATTTCTTGCCAAATACGTGCCCGTAGGTTTAACTGTTTCAGACAAACCAGTGGATTAATACTGACCTTCTAGATTATAAATTTTAGCTCTGTTTGCTGTTTCTCCCTTTGTCATTTTTGCTCTTTGTTAGTCCTTGGCAAATGGGACAACTTATATCACTGCATTTCAGTTTCATATAAACCAGTTTGTTTTATATCTTGAATTTCTGAGAATTTTCATCTCTCTTTCTCTTTAGGAGAATCTCTGTATTCTAAGACAAATGTAAAGGACTATAGAAATTCTGAAAACAGAGTTAAAATATGAAACACAAAAAGTTATTTTAACCTTATACATTAGATTTCAGTCACAAGAAGATTTGTTGGATGTGAAACTGTCATAGTATTCCTTTTTTGAGTGTTCACTGGCTGCAACAGAAGAAAAAGATTATATCTTCAACAATACAACAGATTCAACCCAAGTAAGAAACTTAGGTATATTGTTTAAACTGAGCATTCTTACAGTCAAGACATCATAAGAGTGATGTGATGAAATTAAATAAATAAGTAGCAGTTAAGGAGTATTAACTTTGTGGGAGCTGCTGCAGTATTGTTTTTCAACAGATGACATGCAACTTCCCTCAAATAAAGAAAGAAGAAATAAGGGGAAAGGCTTTACCCTGCAAGCTACTATAAAATGTACAAAGAGAAGCTACATTCACCAGAGGGCAACCCAGCACTTTCCACCGCGGTAAATGTTCTTTTTTTAATAAATATTTATATATATATAAGCCATTTATAGTCAGATTCTCCAAAGCTCATAAACAGAGCTGCAACAAACATGGCAGCTAAGCTATTTCCAAGTGAAATAAATTGAGAGCATCTCAGAATAAAAAGAAAGACCAATAGGAAATGCCTCTAAAGTTTAAAAGAGCATAACAGCATTTAAAGCCTTTATTTCCTTTATTGTTGCAGATATCTGTAAGAACAGATGGTTTCAAAAAGATGTGTTTCCATTTAGGCTTCTGCCGTACTGTATTTATGAGAATGCATAGTCACAAGACATATGCCACCTGGCCTTGAGCTGTGATTCCTTCAGCTGCAGAACTGTATTAGGTGAAAATCTTTTGCAACACTGGAGAGGTTGCTGGAATTTTGTAGGAATAACAGTCCTGCAATTTGAAGCATTCTAGCCTGTTGCAGTAAGAAAAACTATACCTGATATTGTGTTCAGAAGAAAAGTAAGGAAGAAGAAAGAGTAAGTGGTTCTTGTAGATTGAGGAAGTAGCTTGCAACTTGGTTCTCATTGACAAAAACCAAGGAAAAAAAATCTCACAATCCACATAAGTAGTGAGAAGAAATGAGCTCATAAGCTCATGAAATCTAGCTGTGAAGTCTCATCTCTAACCACAGGTCTAATGCACGAACCATAAAAGTTACTTCTTTCCTTCTGAAAAAATACACTTCATATACAAATGTAAGAGACTACAGAAATTCTGAAAACAGAGTTAAAATATTGACCACACAAAGATATTTTAACCTTATACATTAGGGTTGGCATTCAGTCACAAGAAGATTTGTTGGATGTGAAACTGCCATAGTAATCCTTCCACTACACGTGGCTCAGTTGCTTATTGTTATTCTTTATATCTTATGGTTATTTTCTTTATGTGCAGAAAAGCTGTAAGTGCATTTTAAAGCCATGCTCTGCTTTCTCCTTTCAGCTGTAGGTTTTGAATGACACTTTGTGGAACCTATTAGTTCTGTTTGAGTCCTGGAAAAGAGTGGAAGGTGACAGAGAATTAATCAAAGACTTCTCTTTGCATTAATCCACTCAGGGGCTGATACATAATTTCTAAGGGCTGAAGCACAGACAGCTACATGATATAGCCGCAAGATAAGTTCTGGATGGATACAACCACACTACTGACTGAAAGAAGCAAAAAGAGGAAAGTGACCTGTTATTTGAGTCTCAAAACAAGGCTCTCTCCCCTCTCCTGCCCAACATTCCTCGCTGGGAATCCTGTGATCACAGCCAATCTATGGTTTTGGAAATATGTAATGTAGGAAAATAAGTTTTTATTTTATTTTAAATAAATAAGTTTTTATTTTAAATTTCTGTATTATAATGAAAGTTTACATTTGATCACACATTTAGACCAGCGCAGGATTTCACCTCTGTTTATCCCACATACCTAGTGCTGTGGCTTACAGAGTCAAGGAAAGCAAACTGTTAGGGAAAACAAAGCAAGCTGGAAAGGTTAAATGCAAAAACCCCCATATATCCATTGCTTTTCAAAGAGTGAAGAGCCATCCTTCTTTCTGAAAAAGCTAGAAATAATTTTTTTTCTATTATATCTGGCTTATTTGTTCTGGTCAATTTCCTCAGTCTTGCAAAAGATTTCTGCCTAATATGACTGTGAAACCTGATGAATCACAGCTCAGAAGAGGGAAGATGTACTGACATTTTTGGTCATTGTTAAATGTACCTGACCACATTCAGAAGTGAAGAATGTTTTCACTTTGCAAATACTTGAAAACATACTTCAGAAGCTTAGCTTGCAGGAAAAGTATAAACATAGTTTTGAGATTCAGCAAAGATATTTATAGCCATTCTAAAACAAATACATAAAAAAGGCCAAACCCCAACTTGTTTCTATTTTGATACCAAATAAATGTACAGACAACCTACATGGAGTTTAATGGATAAGTTATTAACAAAATGATTTGCTTTGACTGATCAGTCATATAGGCAGGTCTTGGTAGCCTCTGGACTTTGGATTCCTTTCTGGATATATCATACAAGTCATATGCATTCAAGGAATTAGATAATATCTTCCCAAGAGAGGTATACATATTATTAAACAGTTGTGTTATTATATAGAAATTTTTTGATTTTTTTTCTCAGTATTCTCCCTACAACCCAGGAAAAGCTTAAAGATATGTTAGTAAAGAACACAGAATAAATCTACTATTGAAGCGCATCTCTCTTTAAATTCAGGAAGACTTTTAAAAATAAAGTGAACTCTATCTTCAAACTCTTTTTAAAATGTTCATTTATCTGCTCAGACTTCCATCATATACAAAAACTATTGCAGATATATCTCACACTGATTCATTTTCTGGGAATCTTCCCTTCAGAAATTGAGGCGAGCAGTCACCTGTATTTCACACAACCCACTGAATGTAAAGGAACACCTTTTATTCACTCAGCTACTACATGCTCAGACTACTAGTGTAGATGCAGAAGTTTGTGTTTATAACAACAGCATCAGCTGCACTTAATGCCTACCCTTCCATCAGGAACAGGCTAGGGAGAATGGTATATTTGAGATAATTCTGGGAATTTCATCGGGGAAAAAAGTACAGTCTGAAAAAAAATGATACATGTGTGTACTAAATCTATGCCATTGCAGTACACTGGTGCAGCTGGCAGCTGCCCAGAGATCCAGTTTAATGAAGATTCCCTCAACACAGAAAAGTAACAAAACAGGGAACCTTTTACTCTTTCCTGGCCAGCTCTGCTGGTTCAGGGAAGAGACAGTGCACTGACAGTGCAACAATTCAAGCTGCCATTTTCCCAACAGGTTAAATAGTGAGCATGCTGGAAGATTTGTAACGATGCTGAAAGGATATTTGCCGTTACTCATATGGTAATTCCCAAGATGTTGGTCACTGCCTAGTCAAAAGGAAAAAGGGCATGGGCATCCTTTATTTCTGTGTTCCCCCATTCCAAATCACCACTTTTGGAGGCATTACATTTACCAAACCTAACTCACACGAACTTAAATTGCATGGGAGTACGGTTTCTTGCTGTAGGACTGTTTTTAAAGACAGCAGATGCTGTGCTCCAACCTCTGCTTGTGTCAAGGATACTTTCGGATCCTCCCATTGTGCATTGTACTGAAGAGCAAATCTTAATCACACAGCTCTGAAGCCACACTGTGTTTAGTTAATCCATTTAAAAAAAAAGTCTAGAAATGGTTCTTTTTTTTTGTCACATGGCACAGTATTCCAATTTAAAATGTGTTTATGTTTCTAGGACACACTCTCTCATTCAGGCATATGCAGATTCATCCATCATGCATACTCCCAAAAAGATGTTAAAAAGTATGAAAGTGTATTTAATAAGGAGGATTTTTAAACACACCATTTTCTAGTATTAATAATGAGCAGTAATTTGGCCATATGATATCAGATATTGCATAAAAGTACTGACTGACAGAATAACAATATTTGTTTTTTACTCTACCATTAAACAAGGAAGAAGAACAATTAGAATGAATTGTGTAAATGGGAAGTAATGAATGGTAGCATAGATATTTTTCCCCCTACATACTTTGTCTTAGAATAACTCTGAAGCAGGAGCACCGTATGGCTACACATACAAACAAAATGCTACAACAGTGACACTGTCTGCTAACATTGCGGGAATAAAACAAAGCCCCCATTTTGCAAGTCATGTGAGAACTTCACAACAGCTAAAAGAAGGAATATTATGCTAAGAAATTAAAATTATCACTTTTATGGTCTGTTTTTCTGAATCTAAACCAAAACATACATTTGGATTTAGACTTACAAACTGTAGAAGAAAGAAATTTTTAAACTTCTGAAGGTTTCACTAGCAAATTAATGCTTCCACCCTGCTGTTATGCTAAAATTATGGAAAAGGAACCCAGTGATGTAGGTTTAATTTTGCCAAGAAAATAACAGTTCACCAACTGTCAGGACTACATGCAGAACTATGATAAGCCTTCTCTAAGAAATGCTTACTTTCATGTAAAAATGCACAGTAAATAATTTTTTCAGGAAAAAGGAATTTGTGCTGCACTTTAGACCATCACAATGACAAAGAGAAGAAGAAAAGTATAAAGATGCACACTGGAAAGTTCTTGCAGACACTAAAAATATGTACAGATATGAGACACAGCCCATCTCAACAGATACTCTTGTTTCAATTAGCTGAAGGGATCTGGATGGAATTTTGTTAGACCAGTAACACTAAAAACTCTGCTTTTCTGTCACAACATTTTAGCAAGAACAACCTATCTCCTCTTATGCAGTATCCTTGTGCTGAAGCATTGCTTTGAAGTTTCCTGTTATCATTGGGAAGATGCAGACAGAAAAACGGTTTGTATGCACTCATCAGCACAGTTTTTTTTCAGCATCCTGGATAGACCAATCCAATCAAGTTCATGAATTAGTCTAATTAATAATGATTAATATGGAATCAAAGTAGAAGTTGCAGAAGTTTCTGCACTGCAGTATTTCTACTTCTATGTAATAGATCTAATTTGTGGTTGGTAAATGTATTTCTGTACACTTACACACACACAAATCTGCTATTTCCCCCTTGGCTTAGCCAATCCTGTTTCCTTTTAAGTGCCTAGTGGCACTAAGACATGTCTGGAAGAGTATTTATGTCACTTACCTTTCTCTTTAGCTGTGTCTAGGAACGCACCTAAGTAGTCTTGTAACTGTTGTCCTTTCTGACCACAGGATGACATTTGCTCTACAAGCCAACTGATTTTTACCAAGTCAGGCTTTATAAACTGTTTCATACATTGTTCTGGTGGCTAGGATATTTGACACTATTTAGGACCCTGCCTTACTCATAAGCAGCTGGGAGAAAAGGAAACAGCTAAGACTTATTTAATTCAAGTCATGTTTAATGAAAAGTTCTAGTAGAGGACTGAAACCAGCTCAGCTGGTGAGAAAGAAAATAAAATCTCTGAGAAAAATATAACCTTCTTAAATATGAGAATGAATAGTCTATCCCATTGCTAGCAAAAGTAGTATGACAAACCATAGACTAAGAAGTTATACTGATTCTGCATTTTCAAATGCTTCTCTCTACAGTCTCTGATACAGGTTATTCCTTCTTATTCCCATCAAAAATCTCAGAATTTCCACCCAAAGTAAGCATATTTCAGGTCTTGACCTAATTTTAGCTTTTTCTACTCACAGAAAATTTGAAGTCTCCTGAGGGCAAGAAACATTTTCTTGCAGTGACACATACTTCTTTGTAATTCAATGGCAATAATGACAATAAATACAGCTCTTAGAGCATTTAATTGTAGTCCATAGCTACATACTGTACATGGGACAGTAAAACTAGAATGCCTCCTGAAGGTGTTCAGGTAATTTCAGTTAAAATGTTCCTTTTCCTAGAAATAACTCATATCTACTGGTCTCAAGGTGAGTGGAGAATGTCCCTGTCCCTTAGGTAAAATCTGTGTGCTGCTTGTTTCAGCCAATTCAGCAGTATAATAAGACTTAGTGATAAAAACCAATGTTCTATTCATATGTGCTCTCTATAGTTTTGTCTAAAACCACAGAGATGTTGATGAAAGGTTATGACTTTATGACATTTAGGAATATATTGTATCATCTCACTGTAATCTTATTTTTAGAATGACAGAAATGAGAATAAAGTAAAATAATTAACTGTTTCTTGCACGGGTATTTAATGTGAACAACAAAAAGGTATGTTTAACACGAAGAAAAGGCTAAATGTTAAGATAAAATTTGCACATAAATGAGCATGACTATTCCCACATTCATTCATCCTTTTATCTGAGTAGTTTTCTATTTCCTCTTTAAAAGAATTGAATGTGTTGTGACAGTTCCAAGATGTGCCTTTTTTACTTTTATGCCAGTGTCTTTGCCTGAATTTTCCTATACACAGTGATGGCCTTTGCTAACACAGTGAACAGAATTATAATCTATAATGTATTATATTTACACTACCAGGAAATTACAAAATAGATTGGTGGACCACGTGTCTCAGTTGATAGTGAGGGCATATGCTGAAGGTCAGTATGACTTTTTCTCCTTTTTGCTTGGAAACTTCAAGTGGAAAATAAAATAATGAAAGTATTTAAACCAAAGCTGATTAATGATCCAGATGTTCACTAGAATCTATGCGTGTGATCTAATCCTTTAAGAATGATTACAGATAAGGTAATTTGTTCACAGACACAGTTAGTTGCTCTTGTCTGATAATAGTGCTTAATCTCCTTGGCATGTTAAATGCAATCCTGAAAATAACAAAGTGGTTATCAACAGAAAATATACTAACAAAAGATTAAGTATATCCATCTGTACAGGGGGCCAAAATTGGTTTTGATTGTTGTTGTTAGAAGAAATGCAAGATAAAAAATGTGAATGAAATCAAAGTAAAATTATGAGGCCACTCATACATATACTCTCTTATTTCAACAAACAAGAACATGATGCAGTATAAGTCTAGTCAAAAACAGATGCAGAACTGAGTTTATGCATGCACTGTGAGAAAATAAGGTTATGAGCAGATACATATCACACAAAGTTTTCCAAGTTAAAGAGAAGTTTTGAGTAAACTTTCTTATAATTTATTAATTTTATTTTTAACACTAATAAATGAAATTTGAGTCAACTAATCAAATGATATTAATAAAAAATCTTTGCCTAGATTTTTTTTCTTTAAAATAAAAAAAAATTGGAAAAGTAATAGAATTTTCAAATGTTTACAGTGTGTTAAATTATTGGATTTCAGTGACTGTACTTCTCAAAATATTTGAAAATGTGATATTACCTGTGGCCACTATCTTATATTAAGGCAGTAAAGTAAGGTCTCCCAAACAATTTGGAAAATTTGTATTTAAAATTCTAATTTACTGGAATAGATCCCATAATAGTTTTTAATATGCAAAACCTTCTATCAAAATTGATCCATTTAATAATGTCTTAAAAAAGCCAATTTCTTCTTAGGGCACCATCTATATTGTATACACACATTAAAAAAACTACTTAATATCTAGATAATGGATATAAAATGAACATCTCAAATGTTCTTCCTTTTACTAAAATCTACACATATACTCTGGAATATGTTTTCTGTTTTTGTCATTTTTGGTTTGTAGAGCTGTTAAATTAAATTTCCCATATTTCAGTACACAGATACCATGCTTCTAGAAGCACTGCACACACAGATAGATTTGACAGATAAAATGCCTCACCATTGTTCTCGCCAGAAGGCAGAACATACGTTTCTGTTCCTTCCATCCTGGAAAAGGCTATGTTATTGTCACTACAGTGCTTTTATTAACATTCCAGGGCAGAGAACAAGATGCTTCTTTTTTTTTTTTTTNTTTTTTTTTTTTTTTTTTTGAGCCACTATAAAATAGAACCTCATCTTCTTCCCTCTTTACTTTCCACAGGACTGCAAGAGTCTATGATACTAAACTTCCTCCTCTGGGTCAAATAAATAAGAGACTATAGAGCCCTGCTAGTGTGATCAAAAAGTGAAGCTGCTCATTGTTAGCATCTATAAGACAAGCTGTAGATAAAATGTACTGTTTTAAAGTGATTGATAATCAGAAGAAGGTAGAATTTAATAATTTTGTCTTTCTCCTAAAATGCTCAAGCTCAAGACCAAACTGAAAATCTCCAGCTATGAAAATATAGCAGTTATTTAAAACAAGCTTAAATCCTAGCACACAGCTTTACAGGGAAGGGCACACTACAATACTGATAATTCACTTTTTGAAAAGTGACCTTTCCTGATAAGAATCTGAGATAACATCCTTTCTCTCCCACCCTCCACCCTAAGGTATCTGATATTTTCTGTCTATTTCTGGCTTCTTGAAAGGAAACAGATTTTCAAGTAAAATGATGAAACTGAGTTTTCACATTAAAAATGAAACAGCAAAACAATTAATATTAACCAATTTCTGAGGAATTATGAAAAGAAATTTAATAATAATTATTTGTTTGATTTCAGAATCAGACATGAGTAATGTTTAATGAATAAAACCCTTTATCTCAGTCATGTTAAAAAAATACAGTGGTGGTTATGTATAATATTTTTCCAAATCATCCTGTTTCTCAGTGAGGAAAAAAACTCATTTCAGAGATAAAAAAGCTATTCCAAAGAATTTCCACGGGACCATGTATACCACTCTCTTCCATAATACAAGAAACTGTTTTATGTCTGTGCCAGTTCAGTGATTCTGCTTCACAACATAAGCTTTGAGAACCGAGAAAGAAAGGTTATCACAGAAACCCCTAATTAAAAAAAAACGAGTCCCACAAAATTTTTAAAATGTTCAGATTTTCATGGACTTGGCCTGTAAAAAACCCCCCATAGATATGGGTATCTGGAACTATTCACATCGTTTTATGAAGCCTTTGCTGAGACACAGGGTCTCGAGAAGGAGTGAGAGTTTTGTAGCAATATTTAAAGTATTCCTGTACCAACACTATTCTGGTAGCTGGTGCGAATTCAGGGCACTTATCTGCTTTCCCAGGAGTCACACCTTCAGCCTGCATGAACTGCTATAACCATATCAGTATCAGCGCTGCTTTTATTTAAGGACTTAAAGCTTCTAGAGCCCCAAGGAAACATACTCCCTGCAATATTGAAGAAGCAGTAATCTGAATCTGGAAGGTAGACTGACTGATTTAGGCCAATTTAAACATTTAATTGGTTCAGAGCCAGGATCTGATTACATTTTTATTCCAAAACTTGTGTGTCGGCTCTTGCATCCCTGCCGGAGGTCTCATTGTTGAACACTGACCTGAGCCCCACAGCTGCCACAGCAAGGAGAAAAATTCAAAATGGGGATTTGGGTCGTGGTGCCATGGTGCCCCTGAGCTGATCACACAGACTGAATCTAGATCAGGGCTCAGAATATGAGCTTTGTTTACAGTGAGCAGGTGAGAACACACAGCAGGGTGTTGATGCTAGCCTTGAACTTGGCATTATCCCAGTGACTGGAGACCAGACAATGCCTGATTTGCTGTAATGTCCAAAGGACACCTAACTTGGCATAAAGTTTGCCTTCACAAAGCTACCTACCAAAATATTTTGAACAAATGTGAACTATTTCATTATGTCCCAGCTCAGCATTCTGAATCACAGAGCCATGGCATTTCTTTTTAAGCAGTGGCACTTTCAGATTGGACTTAGTGTTTTGTCAAATCACAGTTGTCCTATTCCATACTTCAAGATAATCATAAGGAAACAAAGCAACATTTTAATCAGGACTGCTGCTACATATAATAAATTATATATCTAAGTTGTGCATCAAAATCCATGCAGAGATTGTTCCCCTTTTACAAATGAGCAAGTGAAAAATCATAGACATAAAGATCTTTCATTGGATTAGAACTTGAAGATATGAAGACTTTCAACTTAACAACACTCACTAACACCAGTGAATGTGGACTGCTAGGCAGACTTTCTTCTTGCCCTTCACTTCACCTGTCAGTGTACTGATGGTCATAGTGAATATGAAAGACCTGAATTGCTTATCACCTTCTGGAAAACTTGTCAAAGGCATCTACATTTTGGTATAATGGTGCTAGAGTGTGGTAACTATAATTCTTCCATTGTGACCATCCAGGTCAGAAGCTGTTCCTTTATGTCTTCGTGCCCAAAGTGCCTGTCCATGGGAAAGAAGCTTCCAGTTATCATGTGGCAGCAAATGTGTCTATTACACTTTCAGACGACACTAGATTTAATGCACAGTAAACACTAGTGATATTGTTTTGCACATAGCCACAATGCCAACATAAAAAACATGAAGTCACAGCTTGGGATAAAAAACAAAACATCTGCTAAGCAAAGGAAACTTTAGAATGATAAGAACAAGCTCCAAATGAAAACCACTTTTAGCACATTAAAATGGTAACTATGAACCACTGAATTTATGATATCAGATCTTACAAGTACAGAATAATAACTGTGGTGAAATATACACTTTTGATATGTTATGTAGGGTAGGCATAAAAATATGTATTTCTTCAGCAAAAAACACTTGGAGGTCTCTTTGGCAAAGCTGTGCTGATCTAGAACAGTTTGGAATCTGGCACTCATGTTCTGACACGTGATCAGGAATACTGGACCTAATTATCACCAACTATTTGTATACCAGAGACACCTGAATAATAAGGAATAATAATCTTGTACATAAAATGATACATAATAAATAATAATTAATAATAATTACAATAACTAATAATTAATATTAATAAATAAATAATAAATAATCTTGTACATAATCTTTTTCTATGAGAAATGAAAACAATGTTATGCAGACAAGGATTGAGAAAAGATTTTAGCAGAAATATAACGTTCATTGAGCAACTCAAAAAAGATGAATGTGTCACACAGACAGTGTAAGGATATTTATGAGGTGCTGTACGTGGTCACATACTTTACAAAAATAAACATGTGATAATTCAATAGGTAGCATGGCTTTCTGTTTAAGTCCAATTTTGACAGAATAATATTTTTTATTTAATACACACTTTTGTGAGGAAAAAGTCCTGGATGTGAGTTATTTAGGCCTGCAGACATTTCAAACTGAATATATAATTTACAAGACATATAATGAACACATGCAGGGTTTAGCACATCTAGAGGTATTTCAGCTGTACAGTTTAGAAGAGATTTCACTTTGAAATAACATCTTTGCTACAATAATTTATCCAAAAGTAATGTCTAATAATATATGAAACTCAAATCTTATCTACAATTATATACTTAATTTTGATCTATATAATATCTTTAAAAGATTTTCAAGGTTTAAAAAATCCTGTTAACATTTTTGTATGACATTTTTGTAGATGTTTGTGGACATCTGTAATGACAGGTACACTTCTATCCATGACCTTTGTATTCAGTTTCTGTTAGTAAAACTCCAGACAACCCCCCCACTCCCGACTGTAACTATCTGGAAAAATAAAAAGTCCTCTAAGTACATATGTGTCAGCAAAATGCATATAAGTATCTCCATTTCAGACAAAATGCTATGAACTAAATCTGCATAATTTTGTCCCAGAAAAAATCTCCAGAAAAAAAACCCTCTGGGTTGATGGCTTTAGTGGCCACTTAAAGAAACAACAAATTTCAAAGAGTAGGTACATAAACTGTAGCATCTTAGTTGAAGACCAGTGCTTGGTTGTCAGATGAGAGATGTCACAATAATTGCCAGATTTCAATGATTCCTTCTCAGGTAGGTGAAAACTGCAAGTGCTGTGCAAACAGTCTGACGGTGAGTCATGCTGCCTCAAAGTGGAAGGTAATTTACTCCTCTGAGGTCAGCAAAAACAGGGTTCAAAGCTGATTCTATCTATCACTTCAGGATGAAAAACAGCTTTAAGCAGCAACTCACAGAGTTTGGAGTTAGAGCTCCTACTGACCAGGGGCTGTTTTCAGGGAGATAAGGGCATCATGACTCCCCTACTGTTGAGGCTGAATATTGCTTTACTGACAGTCTAAAGGTATAGACCCATTCTCTAGTTATTAACCTATACTGCAGTGCTATATATTGGGACAATTTCATGCTGTGTGATGGTACTGAGAAGGCTTTATTAAACCATTTAACCATTTCCACAGCTGCAATGATATTGTCAAATTTTTTTGGTCTAACACCACTGCTGTAAAAAAATAAGAAAAATAAATGTCTTTCATAAAGATAATTTTTAAGGCCAAAGCAAATGTGCAGATATTGAATCACATGGATTGAGATCCATAACTTCCATCAAAAAGGCTCCACATAATTATGTGGGCTCCTGAAGAAATGCTTGGAACTGGGGGTTCTGTTTATGCTACAGTGCTTGTGGACATGAGCTTTAAAGAAAGTTTTCATCTTGTAAGGTTTGCAGAATTTGGCTGGTTTTTTTTTCATGAGCAAGGATGACTTGCAACAGCTGAGGACCAATGTCTTAACAACAAATTAACTTCTCTTTCTTGTCTAGTTAGGAAGGCTTTCTTTTACACCCTGCATGGTTTTGAATATTTAAATAAACAAAATGAATAAGCATCTTACATTCATAGCAATGATACAATTCAATTTCTCTGTATATTTTCCCATTTGATAGTAGCTATGCACTAGCATGTCATTCATGTCCCTATCAAGATTCCTATTTACTGCAACATAAGCAAAAAACAAGTCACATTATGAAGACGGAAGCTTGAATTTTCCCCTTCTTTAGTGTTTTATTGCATGATAAACACCACTGAAAAATATATGATTGACTGCTACAGTTCTATACAAGATCTGAAGTACAACTAAAGTAATAAGAATGTTTTAAGAGGGATCTTGAGCTGTTCTCTACATTTCTTCAGTCTTAAAACACCTTGGTGCTGGTCCAGGCCATGAGCATAAGATGGAGAAGTTCTCTGCTTTGAAATGCTGGCCAGGAAATCAGTTACAAAATGATAAAAAAGCTTAAGAAAAATTGTTTTTCCTCATTCTTACACTAGATGAAGAGAAGATCTATGGCCTAGAAGTTACAGGAATTTTGCAGCCACAGGCATTGAGAATTGTTCTCATTGGTATCCTGGAGAGTAAAAATTACTAGTGCATGAAAACCAGTACATATTAGGAGTGAAGAATGACACACTGGTACAGATAATGTCTGGCGTTTGATGCCTGTGACCCTATTCCCAGCCCTTCCCCCTGTTTACTTGTTAAATTGGGTTGTGTTAGTTGATATATGGTGACAGGAGAAAAACAAGACTCTCCAGAAACAGATTGACATTTAAACCAAAACACACATGTTTGATCAGAAGCAAGTGTTTTTATAAGAGGCATGAAAGGGATGAAAAACTGCTGAGCTATGTCTCAGAATTAACTACCTGCTCTGATGAATGGGAATAATGAGACAGTTGACAAGACTGAATGAAACACATTTCCATTTCCTAACCCAGAACAAGTTATCTTTTCCATCATAAAATGCCTGTGATATCAAATGCTGGGTGATGATAGGACTTTTACCTCACAAACAGAAGCCCTGCAAACCTGCTGAGATATCCTGGAACACTATAACAATAACAGATAAAAATTAATGGCCATAATCTGTTAACAACCAATCATTTAAATTGATGCTTCAATTATAACTATTACCATGAGAAAAGGATTTTTAAAATTAAAAGGTTCAACACATGTAAGCTGACTCTGAAACAAATTTTCAGCAACAGCATTACTTGCGAATATTCCTGAAACCTAGGATGTCCACATATTTAAAGAGGAAATAGGAAGCGCATTTGGGTACCTGTATTCCTGGTTTGATGCCATCTATCCACAATCAAGAAACTAGGAAATCTGACAGCCTCCCATTAGAAACCATAACATAGCATAGAGAAATCTTACTGAAAAACCAAAACTCTCTCCTATTTTAGCAAAAAGGCAGGCAAGAGACACAGGTGCTACTCTGGCATGTGTGTATCAGTATTAGGAAGAACAGATTTTGTTATCTATTTATACAGATGTGGGGAAAAGTGGCAAAATGAGGTAAAAATGAAAACTTGCTTCACGCAGTTTTCACTAACTTGCACGGAGAAGATCCATACCCAGTAATGGCAACCTTGCAGAATTTCAGTAAAGAATAAGGCTGTTAGCTTAAATGCTTCATTAGTGAAATGCAAAAACAATGAGCAGTGTTTCAAGCCAGGAGAAGAGTATTTTTCTTGGAAGCTGAAACCTAATGGCTGATAAAAATTCTATTTTAATTACATTTAATTCAGGACAGATAAAACACAGTATAGCTATAACTAACGAGCCATGTGTATTTTTCAGGTTGAAAACACAATTTAAAATAGTTTTGCACAATTCTCAGCTAAATCTTCAAGTGATAAAGTAGATGCTTTACCCTGAGTGCATGATAATAGTGACTATAAGCAAGTGACACCAATTCAGCTCATATCAAGTAGCTTTGAAACATACTGCAGTGGCTATATTAGACCCAACAGAGTTTGGAGAGAAAAAAAGAACGTTAGTACCTACAGTGGCAGTCCCTACCAAGGACTGCTTATCCCCAGGGTTGGACAAGACCTTAGTTTCTATCCTGAGTGAGGATGAAAGTACAAGGAGGACAAGTGACAGAAGATGCATCCTTAGTCTCTTACTCAACACAGCCAGGGTAGAACATCCCCCCAGGAACAGGGCAACAAGCTGTGCCTCATCACCACAGGCTGCTGGTTCCCTTCACTGCACACAAGAGGGAGATAGGACACTGCTGGGACACAACCACACTAGACATGTTATGTCACATGCACTACAACCAGGTCAGAGAAAACAGCCATGGCACTGTCCCTCTGCATGCACACTCGACCTACCAACAATAACGTAAATAATTGAGTCATTCAAGAGAGTAGTAGGAATCTTATAATTTTATCTTCACTCTGTTTTGATATTTATCATGTAAATTCCAGAGTATATAACTCTGGTTTCTACCAAGTTCTTTCACTCTTATCTCTCTCCAAATCTAGTACTGTATTTTTTTTTTCCTTCCATGTACTTTATAACAGAATATTTCATTTGGTCTTAAACTCAGGGAAATGAACTTTTTATTAAAATCATTCCCCAAAAGGAAACTTCAAATAATTTTGAAGGATAAACAAGTATCCAGCAGCTAAACAGCCAACTTGCTTCTAGTATTCAAATAGAACTGCAAGGAGCTGTAGACTTCAGTTTTTGAAAAGATAAACTTTTATTTTGGTGGAACCTTGCTAACTCTGCACTGGGAGGACATTTCCTTTGCTATTCATGGTTCTTACTTCTGTGAAATTTATCTTAGTTTCTTACAATGTATCATTTTGATCAAATAAAAAGTTGGCAGGATATAAAAATTCACCAAGATGAAAAGACTTTTTATAACAAATAGAGAATGAAAGACATTCTAAGATTTTTGAACATTTTTTTTGTCTCTACTGAATAATACTATGATTTTTTAATCAGTCCTGCATAGCTCAAAGGCACTATGGAGTTATAAAGAACATATCCTTATGGCTTGATTAAACTGAACATACTGAGTAGGGCATTCATTGTGCTTAAATTGGCCTTACCAAGAAAATAAATAGGTCTGTACTAGCAACAGCCCATATGCCATGTGTCACAAACATTGCCACACAATTTTTTGTTTGTTAGCAAAATGAGATACATGTAAAAGAAAATTTTATAGGAACTTAAGGTTAATGTATTTGAGATCTTATGATGTCCCTTCTATAAAAATATATATTTTAAACTTCATAATAACCAAACAAGAGTCAGTTAGGTCAACGTTATGTCAATTTAAACCAGCCCTTAAGTATACATTTATATGATCCTATTTTATGTCCTAAAGTTTAGAATGTGAAGGGAGGATCTTTTTCCACCGAAAGTAGAAGACAATCAATTGCACTTGACATCTTTGGGCCTGGATTCTTTCCTTGTTGCAGCTGGCAAAGCTGGTATTATTAACATTCCCCCATTCTTCCTGTTACACAGCCTATTTTCAAGTTTACATAATTTCTGGTTTATAAAACATTTCATGAATATGTTCTTTTGAAGTGTCAATTTCAGTAATTTTTTTTTTTTTTGCTTTATGTAAAAATATTTCATGAAAGAAAAAGAAATATAAACTGTTTCTGCAAAGGAATACTAAAGAAAACACATCTTTTTGTCAAGGTACTTTTTTCACATGTACGCAGGCTTCCCCTCACCCCAAGTTGTCTTAAAGGGGGTTTAATCATCCATGATTTTGAGTAATAATTTGAGTGATTTGTCAGCATAAAAATACTCCAATTTGTTTGAAATTACAAAAATGAACTGACAATCTTTTTGATTCTAACTGTGATAACATACTTAACACAAAATCAGATAACCATAGCTGAAGCAGTCCAGATTTATTGGTGAAACAATTTAATAGAAAGAAGTAATTTTCACAAAATTGATCTTTGACAAGTATTTCAATTTTCTCTTTGATATAACGGTGCAAACCATTCTTCTTCAGACAACCCAGCTGGAAGCATCCATGGAGCTGGTTATGCCAATTCTCCCAGTACACACATTCTTTCATTGCACTGCAGCTCTCATGACACACTGCAGGTCCTTGAATCTTACAATACAGCAGAGAGATCAAATGGTTGCACCATAAGTGTAGTGAGTCTTAGGTAAGTTAGAATAAAGACTCCTGGTGTCACTTAGGTTAAGCTGGGGGCAAAGCTTGATTTGCTTCTCACTAATTTGCTAATAGAGTTTGAAGCTATTGTCATCAAAATAATGTATTTATGAAGTCATTAAGCTAAGAGAAGAGATTTATAGCTAAGAATCTGTGTAGTTTGCAGTGAAGAACTTACATTTCTTGGGTTTTGGAGGGGAGAGGAGGCAGTCAGCAAATATTTAATTGCTCTCCTTACACCATTTGGGCTTTCAGCTTTAAGTCGAGAGTACAGTGACTTCTGTGCTTTCTGGTCTGGCACAGAAAAACCCCACTGACAAGTGATGTCACTGAAAGACCATCTCCTGAGAGAAAGGGCACCAAAGTATTTGGCTTAAATGAAATCATGAGGTCTGAATTTGACAACAAAATGTGCTTTAGTAATCGTTTTTGGCTTCCCACCTTCCCCTATTTTTCATGGCTTATAATTGCGACAATCCCTTAAATCAGCAATGATTTATCAGAATGAATGGGAACACGTCAAGAAAGTCTTTAGAGCTTGTCAGTAATGGTCTTGGTTAGAGGCAGCAATCACTGTTGGACAAAATGAAGTTCTTTTACTGGTTTCTGAGTAAGACACATCCCACTTCCAATATGCCATTTTAAAATCAGTCCAGTGATGCACTACTTATCACAGAAAGCCAAAGCTCAAAAGGAAAGGATCAAATCTACTGCATAACACTTGAGAAGCCATGTTATAGTAATTTTAAATAATGTAGCTCTTACACAGTTTCTACTCAGTAAGTATCATGTTTCAGGTGTCCTCTATTCATATCTCAAATTTTATAGGCTTCATTTACTAATGTGAAGGTCCTGATGAGATTCAGCAAAGGAAATGGGAATGTGGAAGGCTATAAAACATTTCAGCTTTAGCTGCTGGTAGACACTTACTGAAAAATTACTGAGCGATCAGGTTTATATAACAGATATATTCTAACATTTTGTGTTATTCACATTGTTCAGGCACCAAGATTAGATGGGGAAATGGATTCCGGACTCTATTGCTGGGCATATGAACAAACAATGGAAATGCCAAAATGACGAATGCTCTCCCATTCATTTTACATACTTTAATTTGCAGAAAGCTGCAGAAGCCTACATCAGAATTTTCTGCAGGATTATCTTAAGGAGGGTTGAACAGGATGATTCAAACCCCTCTGAATATTTAGCAACTTGAATATTCTCTGATTATTTTTAGTGACATATCAGAGTTTCTACTTTGAAAAGGCCAGAAAATTATGTAGATGGGTGAAATGTTTTGTACGTGACTTTGTCTCCCTTTTATGCACAACACCCTTTAGCTGACCAGATTACCATCACATGTTATTCTGCTTAAAACATATTTTTAAAAAAAAAAAAGATGGGTGAGTTGTTACCTAACAAGGCCAAAAGACAATGTGCATTGCAGGCTTGCTTAGCAAGCCCACAGAGGAACCACATCTTCCCTCTATTTTGGTTTGCAAAACCAGCCTTATACTTCTTGCATCTTAATTGTGACATACAAAAGGTAATTGTATATCAACAGAAAAATTCCTTCAGACTTCATCAGGGCCATTTTTTATTTCTGTCTAGTCATGGCTTTGGCATGTGCTTACAAGTTGAAGTCCTGTTTCATCAAAGATGATAGTTTAATTTCTCAAAATTCCTCACTAAGTTTAAAAATATGACTCTTAGCAGGCTTCTTAGTATTTTTACATGTAATTAATTACATTGATATGGGTTTACAACAGACTGTGGTAATAATTTGTGACAGAGCAAATAAAATTCATTATAAGTAAATTGTGATAAGCAATACTGTGGGAAAAAGACCCAACCCTTTAGTGTTCTCTTTTTGGAAGAAACACATATGATGTTATTGGTGCCATTCTTATACAAACATATGCTCCTTCACACGAGTACTCTCATAGAATGAATAGCATCGTCTCTGTGGGTAGGCGTTCATTATTTTGAGTATGGATAGCAAAACCCAAGTCCAAAAACTGAGGACAAACCAGATCAAACACAACAGGAGTGACTGAAAGCATTTCTTAATTTTGAATTTCTTGGAGAAAGGCCAGGCTGTAATTAGATTTTCTGAACATAATTTCCTCAGGGATTTTAATAACTGCAATACTAAGAGCTAATTAATGTTTCAATACCAAAATTCTATTTGGCCTTATTTATATAATAATACACAAACTGACTGTGTTTAACATTCGTATCATCCAAACTCTAAAGGTCAAGAACTAGAGTTCTTCAGATAGCTGAAAATTCAGTCTGCAACCGTTTTTTTTCATTTTAAGCAAATTTAAAGTCCTAAATGCAAAATAAAAATAAAAACCAAACAAAAAAGACAAATTCTTCTTAATATATTTTGTTGCATAAAAACTCATGTGTTTTGTTCATCCATTTTTAAAGTCTTGTGTAATGGTGCTAAATTTTATGGCAGGTATAAACAGTAACCACTGAATTACAAGGGAACATACGGGGTATTTTTTTACATGCTTATATGGCTCTTACATTTTTTCCTCCTTAACCATGGTTTCAGTTAATAATGTTACTCTTTACTTCTCATTTTTACCATGTTTTAGATCTCGATTTATGATAGCATAACATGTCAATGAATGTTTATCTTCTGTTGGGCTCAAATTTTTTTAGAGATGTCTATTTATAAAAACGCACAATTCATGCATGTTATACTCATGCATGCACAAAAATGGCGCAGAGCTCTTTTTCCTCTGTTAGTTAAATTACACTTTGATAAAAAATATTTAAGGACACTATTTAATTTCTGAACTGTAATTAAAGGCAATATTTGGATTATGAATAGAAACTAACTCATCTCATTTTCAGGTATTTTGTGCAACCTATGTTACCTTAGTTCCATTATTCTGTGTATTAATCTCTGCAGGTCTTTATATATAAGTATTTTCATGGGCTAATGGAGCATAATAGACCCAACATTCACTTACTGAAGTGCCTTTTTTCATCTGAAATGTATTTTTAAAAAACCAAAAATCAAAAAACCCACTACCTTCTTAATCCACAGCATATTCATTATCAGATCAACACACACTACTAATTAACTTAAATTTGACTGCTAAATAACTCCCAAAGAGCCAATTTATCTAAGGTAGTATGAGCACATATTCATTTCTCCTTATACATCACCAGCTGTTATTAATTAAATTCTAGTCCCTTCAGACTGCAAGTTTGAAATAATTGCCACTGTGGAAACACTTGTATGTAGCAGTGAACTCGGCTACTACTTTATTGATGTTGATTGTCACCTGGATATAGGTAGACACCACTTTGCTTATTTCATTTTAGAGTTTGTGAGCTATTTAGACGTATGTGGGGAATTTTCAAATTTGTTTCTTGAATGTTCAAAGCTTTGCCAAAAATACCCATACAGTGCAGAACTAAGTTTGATGGACTGTTCTCTAAAGAAAACATCTCCTCTCTGAAGATGTAATACACCTTTTGAAGCTCAGAGGAGATTATGGCGGCAGCAGAAGGTGATTCTTCCCTCTGCACCAGCTCCTCTCAGCTTGCTGCTCTACTGAGGGTTGAAGTGATGCTTGCAATCTGCTTCCTTGCTACCCACCTTCCACCCACATCTACGAAGCTTCTGTGGGCTGGTGCTTTGACAACCCTGCAGTGCAGACTATTGGCATTACAAGGTATTAGGAGGAAAAGGTGTGCTTTGCACTCGCTTCACTTTCTGCACAAATTCATTGCTTTTAATTAGTCATTGCAGCAGAAGGTTCAAAGAGATTTTCATGACAGATAATGAATGGTAGTCTCACATGGAAAAGTTTTGCAACCAGAGTCTTCTGGATGCACTTCCTAGCCCACTGGTAAGACTGAATTAGTCTCTCCTGAAATCAACTGCACTTTCTCAAGCTTCAGTCATCATAGTGTATGTAGGAAAAATGAAAATCTTAAGTTCTGAAATATTAATTAGTCCCATGTTTCAGTGGAAATGTGAATAAAATCTGCATACTTCCAGAAAGTAAAATTCTTGCATTTTTAGTAATATACTTCCAATATGTTGAATACTGCACAGCTAGGTGGTATAGATATTTTAATTATTACTTCATATATAAAGTTTTGCTTTCCTTTATTTTGAAGTACATTTATAAGGAAGAGAAGATTGTAGAGAGTGCATATAAAACATTTACTATCTTGCTGATGAAGACAAGACACATCAAGAGCACAAGAAGAGAAAATCTAACATCTCTACAAATAAACTTTTTTGCATTCCTATTGTGGCCATGAAAAAATATCAGTGATATGATGAATATTTGAAGGGTGATGCACAAGTATAACTTTTTTCACAAACACTTCTGAAAGACTATTTTCTTTTTTCCATTACTGGTATTTAAATGTAAGACTATAACCATGATTAAAAATTAACTTTGCTCTATGGAGGAAGATGGGAAACAAATGCTATCCCCTTTAATGACTCACCCACTAAATGTACAGTTCACCTGCTGGTTTTAATTTATGTGATAATTTACAAAACAAAACATGTAATGTCCTTCATTTATATACTGCATTAAACTTATTTTCATGAAAATATGTAATGTACCTTATATTTGGTACTCTTGTTTGTGAACAGTTTCTAACCTCCTATCTAAATGTAAATTGTTTATGCATGCAGATTATTAAGAGAGAAATAAAACAAAATCCTTAAGGCCTTTAGAAATAATACAAAGCCATATGTTTACAAAAGGCCGTATTTAAAAGGTCTGCATTCCAAATGTAACAATATTTTCACTTTCCGAAAAGATACAAATCAATTTCAGCTTAAGAGCAGTGAATCATCATCATCAAATTATGCCAATTATAGCACTCAAAGGCTTAAGTAAATCTAAACATATGAAAGAAAGCCATAGACAGAAGAAGATGATTTGTTGAAGGCCTGTAAGTTAGTTGAGTCAACAGTTCACATATATGATTTGCCAAGCAAATTTACCAAGAATAGCTCTTCTTCCTAGAATTACTTTGTTTTAATCTTGCAACTCATATAGCCACTTTATGTAGATTTAATTAGGCACCCTGAGGTTGCCCAAATACTTGCCCCGTCTTATTGGCAGAAAATACTAAAACAACCTGACGTCCATTAGCTACTGAGAAGCTGCATTGAGCCAAATTGTCTATTCAGCTTTATGTGGTGATTCTGGAAATAATTTTCACCATTAGTTTACAAAATGACTAAAAAGAAACCTGTTTTATGTAAATTTGGGAATCCTGCTGAGGTTCCTGACAATTGATAAAATGAAATGGAGAGAAAATAACCAGTGCAAATAAAGAGCAATTTGCATGAATTCTGGTGAAATGGAAAGAAGCTAATGGATATGGAATTATAAGTAACTTGCCTTGTAAACTGTAGATTTCTCCAACGCTGTTCTGCCGGGTGATGTGATGCCAATATGCACTACGAGGAAGTGAGATCGACTTGGATAAAGTCATTGGTTCAGACAGACTGGTCTGGAGCTAAAAGCCAAAGCAAACATAAATGGAAGGTCACACATAAGCATATTTGATAAATAATCTCAAAACTGTAAATCAAACCTATGTTGTCATGAACATATAATTTTCTGAATTATCACAGGTTTTATATTATTGCTTAAACCGTGTTACAAGCATCAGCATCGTGAATGCTCAGGAAAAAGCTGCGAAAGTGTTTCTAGGTCTATAGGTTCATTAGCAGAGGTTAATATTAGGACATCAGAATATGTCCCTATTTATCTACAGCTATTCTTCTTGCTGACAGGGTTTTCTTACTTTCTTCTTTAACTTTATGATAGTGATGGATTAACATATGCCTGAATTCTAAAACCTCTCTGCAATCACATTTCCTTTTGGCCATTTAGCCTGCATATTGGATTGAAAACCCAGAAAGATGCTAAGAGAGAATCTGAGACAACCAGCAGAGAATTAGCAATTGAGAGTCATTAATCTCCTAATCCTCCTTTGAAGGGGAGGTATCTCATCACCAGTAGCAGGCTCCAACTTCAAGAGCAGATTTTCCTGGTCTGGGGGACTTTATGTGATTGAAATTGTAAATTGCGTGGTAAGTCCCTGTGTATAAGAGCTATGGCACAAAAACCTGACAGGAGGAATGTCAACTTTATTAAAGGGATCTCTGTCTCCAACAAACAATTGATATGAGTGAAAGACAAGACAACACTACAGAGAAAAAAGAAAGATGAAGGATTGTTCATTCTGCAACCTCTTTTGATATTCCTGTTATGTGTCGAAGAAAAGAGAATGCACCTGAAAATTTTTTGTATCGCTGGTTTTACAGAATATAAAATGTGATCAATAATTTTTGGAATCTAACAAATCAGCTTAACATTGTAAACACAATTTTTTCAAGGGATGTGTGAAAAGATCAATACCGAAGGATCAATTATGTCTGAAGATTCAGAATGTTAAATCTCTTAATTTCAAGGGTGGCACTATGATGGTACTCTGAGAAGGTGGGCCTAGCAACTCATTTGCAAAGTGTTCAGCTACAGAGCTGAAGGTACTCCAAGTCTGGATCATTTACTGCAGGTTTAGTCATTAGTTCCTAGGGATTCCTCATTCAGAATCATAATGCCTAATTTAAAAAAGCCCTTTTTAAGTGTAAAAACTCATTCTGTAATTTAAACCTCTGCAGGCCCCCCCCCCCCCNATTTAGAGACAGTATCCATCCAAAGATCCAAAATTATTTAAATTTTAAGTATTAACACAAACTGATGTATGGAATATATTTTGCTTCAGATCAATCTGTTGTAATTACTTCCGTTGTTGTTTTTTTGAGAACTGTCATCAAAATAACTCCCTGTCTACAGCTAATGTCTTTTCTGCTCATTTATAGACAAGTATTACATTTCATTTGTCAGTGGTGCAGCTCATCACTAGAAGTTATTTGATATGAAGTAAAGAGCTTGCAGAACCATTTAGTCCATTAAAAAATAAGTTTGAAAGTATTATCACAAGAATTCCATTTTTAGGGAGACTTGGGGGTTTAAAGTTTATTGATACACAGAATTTCCTTTATTGTAGAGATCAGGACAGTAACAAACCCTGCATATTATTTTACCATGTTTGCATAGCAAGGGTAACAAGGGTAACTTTGCTGAAAAAAAAAAATTACATAAATCATCTAACTTCAATTTACTGATGATTTATTCATAATTTATTCACCCAAAAGGTAAATTAAAGGCAAAACATTTTCTTAGTATGCATTCTGAAAAAAATAATTCCAGTAAATAGAACCTATTTGACTGCAGTTTATTATCTCAAAGCTAAATCCATAGACTGAATGCAAGCGGTTAAATGTATCATTATTCCTGATCTGAGATGATTAGCTCCTGCCTGATCTGACCAATAGTGATGCAGAAGAACTTAATTTGCACACATTAGAGATTCGGAGAATTAAAAAAAAAATCTGTTCTCATTATAAAATAAGGTAAGAACTGCTCTAGTGCAGAAGACTGCACTGCAAGCATTCACAATCCTTTGTTTCCTCAGATTTTCTAACTAAAGAACAACTTCTGATATCACCTTTTGGGTAAGAATTATCACCATATGCTAACTGCAGTAGGACCAGATGAACCAAATTTCTCTGGGGACTCCATAGAGAAAAAAATGCAATTTCTAGTTTATTATAATATCATCCTCAGGAAAAAGAACAACTTTAAAATAAAATATTAATTTTGTTTTTAATTTGATATTTTAAAATAGAAGCATAAACCTATGGATTTGAAGACCTTATTACCTTGAATATCATATAAATGATGATGACATTAATTTGTCCATGAAATTATTCTTACTGAATAGAAGACTACCATCAGCTACAATTTTTCTTTTAATTTTTTTTTATTCATATAAAAATCACTTTGTTGATCAAATGTAATCGACAATGACAGAATGCTTACTTCCACAAACTGCTGTTTGTAAAAATATTCCTGTGTTCAAAGAAAATTGAATAATGTATTGACAGAAACCCATTTTCTCTAGAGAACATCCTATATGTTACACTGTGGGTATTTCAGATAAAAAACTTCAAACCAAGGTGAAGAAAACACATAAAAAAATCCATAGAATCAATTGTTCATATACTACTAGATAGCCCTTTGCTATATTAATAATTACACGTTAAACAAATATTTAAAGTACAGAGATCAACTGCTTCAAAATCTCTTTTCCCCAACTGTAAATGAAATTCTGGTAGTTAACAAAGTTTAAATAGAAAAATAAAAAGAAACAAAACAAAAATTTTCCCTTGTAAATCAAGGAAGATTTATAGAACTGTTTAACTGTTAAAAAATTAGACACTCAGGTTCATGACCTCTGGTGTTCCAGACCAATGAGAGAGATCACACTCATAAGTTCAGAGACTTTGTCCTCTATACCCTTTTCTTTTGTCTTTTTACTATGCCTCATTAAAAAACAACTGGCTTCTCCTCTACACTTTTTTGAAGCAGCTAATGCAAACAGAGAACTTTTCACTATGGAAAATCAAGAAAATAACCTTTAATTTTTCTTCTTTTCTCAAAGCAGGTAGACCATCCTGCACAGATTTATTACTGACCTTAATTTAACAGAAATATAACAGTTAAAAATATATTTAAAAATTATTTCACCTATCTCATTAAGCCTGTTTATCATGCAGAAAATTAAAACAACATCTCTGAGTCTGGATTTCTTCTTATATAACAGGATAATATTCAGCTGTTGTTTCCAACACCAGCATATTTTTCTCAAGAGCTGGTAAAACAGGCTCAGATTCATTACCATCAGCTATACAGAAAGGGCACATAATGACAAAGGTAGCAGACACATAGAAGAAATAAAATCTGGGAATGAATTGGAGATGATTCTGCTCCTCTACTTTGCTCTAGTGAGATCCCACCTGGAGTACAGTGTCCAGCTTTGGGGTCCTTAGTATAAGGACAGGAATTTGCTGGAGCAGATCCAGAAGCAGGACTCAAAAATGATCAGACGGGTGAACACCTCTTATGTGAAGACAAGCTGAAAATCTGGGGTTCAGACTGGAGAAGTTCAGGCAGAAAGTTTCAGGGAGACTTTATTGTGACCTTTCAGTACTTTACAGGGGTTTATAAGAAAGATGGGACAGACTTTTTAGCAGGGCCTGTTGTAACAGGACAAGAAGTAAAGGTTTTTAAGTAAAATAGCGTAAATTTGAATTGGACATCAGGAAGGAATTTTTCATGACGGGGGTGGTAAAACACTGGCATTGGTTGCCCACAGAGGTTGTGGATGCCTCATCCCTGGACACATTCAAGGACAGATGGGACTGGGGTCTGAGCAAACTGGTCTAGCTGAAGATGTCCCTTGTCATTGCAGGGGGGGTTGGACTAGATGGACATTAAAGGTCCCTTCCAACCCAAAGCATTCTCTGATTTCACTGACGGTTGTTTTGCTGTGTTGCATCTATGTATTAGTCTTAATATACGAAAGTAAAAGCAATATACCAAATCAAACATGCATCTAGAATGACTTGGCTACAAATACTTCTCAAATCTGATGAGACTTCTGGAAATAAAAACATAATTTAGACTTTTTTTCCCAGTTTATGAGGTTGAAAGTAAAAACAGAATTAGAACTTAGATGAAAAGTAGAATGCATACATCAAAACCACATTAACTCAGGGAATTTTGTGGTGGGAATAAAAAAAATCCAAACATCGCTGAAGCACTTTTGTTATGAAACTTTTTGTTATGTTTTTTTCTGACACGAAACACCTAGTAGTTAGGCTTCATCCATTTCATCCAAAATTTGTCTGATAAAATACCTTTCAGACGATGAGTATTACATTTCTTTCCTGTATCCACATCCAATATCCAAAGCCCAAATATCAAAAATATTGAGCCATATGAAGCCTTTGCTTTGCCAGTGACAACTTTATTATTCTTATAGGTGTATTTGATTAAAATAGAAATTAAAAAAAAAAAAAAGAAGTCTATTAATAAACTGTCACTGTAAGAAGTTTCCGAAATTTTTCATTATTGTTCTTCTATGAAAGGCTTAAAGAGTAAATTTTCTTTTAATTCCCATAGGCCATCTCCATTGACTTCAATAGATTTTTTACTCTGGTATCAATAATGAATACAATTCCAAAAATGGAGCCTGTTAACTGTATTAGGGTTCTGAGCTTTGATCTTTTTAACATATTATTCTCTCTTTTTTTTTTTT
>VWZS01005568.1:587110-852900 GCA_013397075.1 Rhabdornis inornatus
GCTGTGAGGGTGAATAAGCATTGGCACAGATTGCCCAGGAAGGTCGTGAAGTCTCTCACATTGTAGATATTCAAAAGGCATCTGGACATGGTCCTGGACAACCAGCGTCGATGGCCATATTTGAGTTAGGGGGTTGGACAAGAGGTCACTTCCATCCTCAACCAGTCTGTGATTGTCATTTCCAAAATTATAGAGAAGATTTTACTGAATAGGGAGAATCCCAGATCTATCTTCTGAACAGTGCAAGGATAAGTAAGTTGAGGTGGAAGAGAATGAACTGAAATGCATCAGTTAGAAAGATCAAAGAAAGAGACATTCAACAAAGACTTGTGTTCTCCATTTGGAGCAAGTGTTTTCTGGGTAACTCAGCCTGAGAGCTATGGAGTTCCAGAAGGGGCTCTTTCATGAGGTTTGTCAAGTAAGAGCTAAAAATAGTGAGGCTTGCTTATCAGTGCTGACACACAAGTCTTGTCCTCCTTCTTCTGTCTGTTTTTCACTCTCCTTGCTCTGCTGAGTATTCCTCTCCCTTAAAAAGCTGCTAGAGTCTGACCTCAACCTGAAATGCTCTGGCAAAGTCTTCAAAGTACGAGATTTTTTTCATGAAATTACTTGCCAAAAGATATGACATATCTTAAACAGATATTTGGGACACTCGAAGTCTCAGTGTTTTACCTGAGAGTACCACAAGGACAGCCTTTCTGACCTCAGAGAAGTTTGCTTTAGAACTGGTGTGGTAGAAGCCATGGTATGAAAAATGTCTCTCGGTAGAGAACAGACTTGAAAACCATTCTCTAGCATGTGGCAAGAAAGGTGAAATATGGATGAACACAGACTGATCCCAGATGGGAGAACTCCACTTGAATAAATTTGGGGTGGAAAAATTTGATTTCTAAAAAATGCTACAATCTATATTCACTGTTCACTACACAGTTATTTGACTTTCATTATTTCTGATAAAGCAAATGACTTGGACCTCATGAGATTTCTCAAGTTTTTTCTTCTATTGTCTAAAACAGATCAGTGGTTTCCAATTACACATATTTGTGGAAATCACATTTCTTTTAGTTTCTTCATTTCAGCATACAGAAATTGCTGACCAATGAACTTTAATAAAATGACAGGAAGACAATTTTATGAATACTTTCTGAAACAGTAATCATCAGTAACTTTTCATGAATACTCCTCATTAAGCTTATCAGTGCGTGACTCCAGTGTTCAGTAACACACATAGTCTGGCTGACCTCTACTTCTGACATTTTCAGAAGTTAGTTTTATATATCATACAAAGACATTTCAATTAAAACCAAGAAATAGCAAACCTAGAATACATTAAAATTACTATTATGTAGAAAAGTCTTCTCAGATGACTCTTCGATATCTTCCAAAAGAACACAGTTACTTCCTTTTAACTAGTTACTTTTAGACATTTAAAATGCATCCTGAGTCACATATACTGGGGCTAGTTATATATATGAGATGCACATGAATGTAAATTATTAAGTTTTAACTTTGAAACATACTGTATTTTTTTGGGGGGGGGTGACGAGGTAGGTATATGGCCACACACGTGAACACACAAATAAACCCATTAATTTAATTTAAGGCATTCATTAATAAATATTTACTTCAGTAGCTGCATGGGCTTAAATGAGTTCTTACAGATTTAAAATCAGCTCAGAAGCTGGTATATAAAAATAAAAGGCTATTCTTTTTTACTGTGTGTCTTTGCACACAGGGATCACACCACGATCATGTATATAGATAGACACAGCCAGAGCATTCTTGACATTTTTCTTTTAAAATTGAAATAAGTGATCATTAAAAAGCAATGCATACACTTCTAAATAAATATACATCATGTATATTTGGAAATATTTGGGGTTGAAATTTTTGCTTCCTTACTGATGTGTATTTACTAATATAGCAGAAGTAGCTGCAAGTCAGGAATTCAGTTTGGAAAGGTGGGAGACAGAGAAGTGTTCATTGATTGCTTTATCTTTCCACATACTTGCATCAGCCCAACAAATCCTACCATTAGGATCATTTCTTCACCTAATTTCATTTTCAGACAATAAGAAGGTGTTTTTTTTTCTGCTGGCAAAAGTCGTTTGGCACAGTAGAAGTTGTACACACATGACCACATGCCATATAACTCAAGCCTTTTCAAGCCCATAGTTGCTATTTAATGAAAAAATCCTTTGCCTGTTTCAGCTTTGCAAAACAAATAGAATTATACCTGTTGCCATGGAAATCTGTAACTCCGTTGCTTTTTTTCCTTCAAATGTATGTAAAAGTGAGCACCAAACAATATGTGGGAACACATCACAGAAATACCATCATTTTACAGAGGATTCTACAAAATCTCTCAGGTAGTAGCAATTGCAACTTTTACCACTATATTCTACAAGGAAATGATTAAGAATAATGAAGAGAAGAACCTTTGCTGATTTATCAATGAATTTTGAATCACAAAGACTGTAGAGATGTGCATTCAATAGCCAGTCATACGAATCTATATGAATCTTTCCTGGCAGCTGCCTTTATGGAAATGAATTCTGACAGACTGAATATGCTATGAGACTAGAAGCTTTTACCCTGAGACAGTCATAAGAAACAGAGAAATGGATGCTTCTGCCATAGCATGGAAAATCTTCATTAATTCCTTGCTGCTGAATGCTGCAGAACTGAAATATTTTTGAAAAATCTATTCCTGCAGTTGAGATGGAACAGTACTTCATTACATTTAACATCTTCATCACCAATGTGGGCAGTGGGACAGAATTGACTCTTAGCAAATTTGGGGATAACATCAGACCAGGGGGAATAGTCAAACACCAGGAGGGCTTCCATTCAGAGGGATTTCAGCAAAGCAGAGGGAAAGCCTGACAGGACTGTCATGAAGTTCAGCAATGACAGATGCCAGTGGTGCAACTAGGCCAGGGCAGCTGCACACAAGTACAGTCTGCGAACTGACTTGCTAGATAAAAACTTTGCCAAAAGGAACTGGCTGTCCTGGTGATAACATGAATGACCAGTGTATCTATGCAGTGGTGGAGGCTAATGACACACTGGACCACATTAGCAAAAGCATGGCCAATACAACCATGAAGTCACATTCCCCCCCTATTTGGCAATTGAGAAACTACATCTGGAAGTTTAGCTATATTCAAGAAGTCTTCAGGTCTGGGCCCAGGCATAAGAGGAATATCAAACTGGAGAGAGCCTGGCAAAGAACCTCTAAGAAGCAGAATATGATCAGTGACGCTGGATTAAATGTTTAATGTTTATGCACCCTGAGAAAGTGAAGGCTAAAAGAAATCTAAACCCATTTTTTCCTCTCTCTTCTGAAAAATATGTTGCAAAGAAGGCTGTTACCAGAGATGCACAGTGAAAGGACAGGAGTCAACAGGTCACAGGCTGAGTCAAGGGAAATTTGAGACAAACTTAAGGAAAAAATCCTTCACAATGTGAAAAGCCAAGTGCTGGGATGAGCGCCCATAATCTGCTTCACTGGGGTATTCAAAACTTGACTGGACAAGACCTTAGATAAAACTTTATCTACTTTTGATGCTATACCTGCTTTGAACAGGCAAGCAGGTGAGCTGACCACCCTTCCAATGCCATTACTTTTGATCCTATATTCAATGGGTTTGAAAACTTGAGAGCCAATGAGATGTGCTGTGCCATTGAGTCAAACTGACATTTCGCTGACTGCAGTAGCTGCACATTTTTGTGTGACACAGCTACTGTGGTTAGTGAAATAATGTCAAACCACCAGTACAGGGTCTATAGTCTCTACTACTGCCTAACAATTCTCCTCAACTGGATTCCTGCACAGGTGATAAATAAAAACTCTTAGCATGGCTGGCATCATATAAGACATCAGTAGCATAAGAACAATGACTTACAGCTGAGAGAATAAAAGAACCAACCTCTATCTGGATAGGCTCTGACAAATACATTTTAAAAGACTGCATGTACTTGGAAAAGTTTCTGTATATCAGATATGGCTTTTTTAGATACTCAGTATCTCTTGTCTTCAGTATAAATATAATCAGAGAGATTACAAATAATTTTCACATTAAAATCCCTGTCATCTTTATAAAAAGGAATAGAGGTGGAGAAAAAAAAACAAAATTAAGACATAGGGTCAACTTCACCCAATTTTTGTCCTACCAACAAGTACCTGATGAGCCAAAGCACAAAAAGCACAGGAGGGACTTAAAAAGTAACTTTAGGGCTGTTATGAGAATTTTTGATCCCTTCTCAGATTATTACTTTTTGTAATTCTCCTGTTCTCTGAAAAGCATTGTGCCCCTCTGTAAATCATTGATAAAGAAGTTTTCTATTTATCAGAGACAAAGCCTTAACTATTCCCTGGAGTGATATAAAGAACTCCTAAACAGAGTTACTGCAACAGAGGAAGGCCTTGCTTGACAAGAGACACAAAATGATGCCATAATTCAAAAGATTGATGAAAACCATGTGAAAAATATCTTTTTCAGAAGTTAATTCTTCTGTGAATAAGCAACTGACAATGATTCAGGATTTGTTTTGTTATTGTTTTGTTTTTGTGCTATGCCTAGCATACAACTGATTATTCTATGACCTTGGGCAATTCATATATAGCTGAGTTTGGCCTTAATCTTTCTGTGCCTCATTTTACTCATTACTATTAATATTACAATAATACCTGTCTCGTGAGAGCATTGGATAAGTTAAGCAGCTATTATTTTTGCTAATAATAATAGAAGCTCTACAGCTGCTTCATTTTATAAGAAACAGTTTTCTGAAAATAGCAGATATGAGATTAATACTAAATTAAACCCCCTGGTGAGGTGGTTTGAGGATTATTTTTTAGTAAAACTGAAGTCAACATAACCTGCTTCTCTGTTGAGAGAGTTCAATGACATGAACCTACCAGCACTGTTACACAAGCGAGCTTGTTTAAAGGCACACAATACAAAAGAAAACTTCCCTTCCAGATTAAATGCTTCTCTAAGGTTAGTTAAGGGGAGGGCTGGACTTCAGTCAGACATGCAACAACCACTGTATAATTACAGCAGCCATTCCTAATTTATAGCTCATATCACCCACAGCTTTTAGCAAATAAAACTGCTAAACAAATCATCAATTTTGTTCTTTGGCTCTTCATTTTCTGCATTTCCGGAAACAAATATGAATTTCATATAGCCTGACAGTGCCTTTTAAACTACTTTGTTAGCTCTGTAAACATGCAATATTTTGCGAAGCACAAGAAAAGTGAAAAAAAAAAGATTACAAATTTGCTCATGTCACCAAAGTTCAAATCCTCTTATATTCAAATGCAACTTCATAAAGTTGAAATAAATTATATCTGACTTTCAAGAAATAGCTCTTTAAAAAGAACCCAGAAATGTAGATAGGTGGTTACAGGGATTTTTAAAGTGCTCACATGCTAAATTCTCAGGAGGTTTGCATCTTTGCATCTTTGGATATCACACCATGAAAACATCTTTGCCTTGTTGCATTTAAACAAGCTAGCCAGGCCGTGGTGACTTAAATAGAAACTTAAATAGAAACGTTCACAGTGCAGCCGAGTTGCATGCAAACATGTAACTGAGGTGAACAGAACAGGGGAAACAGTGTTCATAGGATTCATGTATGCAGCTTCAGAATGGATTCACAGGGTGGAGCAGGCTCTATGCAGATAAAAAAAATGCATCATCTCACTTGTGAGACACTTTTGCAAAGCTTTTAATACAAATGTTGGCTGAGCCCATAGTTTATATTAGCAGGAAGGCAGATTTCAATCTGAGTCTTAGGCAGCATAACAGACAAAAAGTTAAAAGAACATGGTAACAGTATACAAAATATTCCAGAAATTTTTAAGGAGAAAAGAATGAGAGTAATTTCTTGGTAAGGATGCCCATTCATGTGCTAAGGTACTTGGGGCTTAGTCCATAGGAGAGATTTAGAATATCTTTTTGCTTTCAAGATCATCCAGCACTATCGCTATGCATAAGAGAAATTTCAAAATTGTGCCAGACAAAGGAAGAATTTAATTTCTCCCACCATACTCTGAATGAAAACCCTCATGACTACTACCACTTCGAAAACATTCAAAACTCCAGGGCAAGTCTAGTTTCCAAATGGCAAAACAGCATTTAAATTACATCACCAGCTACCAAAATATTTGACACACTCTTATGTAAGGATTTCCCAGCTCTGCTCTCACACCTACCCACCCCACAAACCTTTATGTTGTCTGCAGTGTTTGTGACATGAGGAACAGCTCTGTCCCGCCCCCATCACTTTGTAGGAGCAGCTGCACAAACCCTTCATTGCCATAGTAAAGATTTTCCCTATTCTGTGGTTTCATTCAAACACACAGCAAAGATCCAGGACTGCCAACCACCTGTGGAGCTCCTTGGAGAATGTGAACTTTACACTTCATCTTTACACCCCTTGCGGACTGCAAGGTGAGATATGGGGGCACAATGAAACCCTGCAGTTCACAGAGGAAGAGGGGTAAAAAAGGTCAATAAGGAAAGGAAAATGGGGGGCTAGTGGCTGTGGAAGTTTGAATTTCATACTGGGATGAGGTATTTTCTTTTAGAAAGTAAACGACACCTTCTGCATAGTTTTTGAATGCTGCTGCAGTATTTGGATATGACTAATAGTCCCCGAAAAATGCCAATTAAATAAGTCTACATTCAAGACAATATTTTCTTTAAAATCAGAAAATAAAAGAGGTCCAGTTGAAAGAGTTGCTAACTATCATCCAGTCTAACTATCCACAAATTTCCTGCTTTCTTATGGAGCGGTGAATGTTGAAAATAGATTTACAATGTATGTTTAGAGATTACTTCATCCAAGTACACACAGCTTTCTGAGCCTGAAGGCTAACAGAAATCTGGAAAAATTCTAAAAAAGTTCTCATAGAAATCAGAGTTAAGAAAAATGTCATTATATGCCTAATGAACCAAGAATCCTATGGAAAATTACTGCTACATGTGGGAATTGGGTTTACAAAACTAAAACCAAAAATACACAGATTCTGTCTTACTGGATAAAAAAAAAAAACAAAGCAAATTCAAAATTCTTGTATTGTAAATCTTGGCAAAATGTATAGATAGTCACAGACAGACTGACCACTGGAGTGTTCTGCTGTGCCAGGGGAGGCTTAGACTGGACACTAGGGAGGATTTATTTTCTGGGAGGATGGTAAAATATTGGAAACATAGGCGTCCTACAGAAGCAATCAATGGTCAATCTTTAACAGGCATTTGGACATGCCCTCAAAATGATGCTTTAACTTTTGGTCAGCCCTGAAGTAATCAGGCAATTGGACTATATGACGACTGTAGATCCCTTCCAGTAGACATATCCTATCCTATCCTATCCTATCCTATCCTATCATAGAAATAAGCTTCACAGCACCCATGAAAATCAAGTAAGCAACTCACCAGCTCTGTACTGCAATAAAGCAGCCAGGTTTTTACAGGGTTATAAAATTTCTAGGCATGCATTACACAACAACACCATACATAGTTTCAGACGGGAAGTACAGAACAATATCCAGCTAAGTATGCCTGAATAACTGACCTGAGGCTATGCTTTAGCTTGCATAAAGTACATGAGTTCGTGAATCATCACGTGTATTCAGAATCTCAGTACTTGAGCTTACACATAATTTGGAAAGAGAAGAAAACATAGCAAGAGACCAATGTGTCATGACATGGGATAATCTTCAGATGAACTGCAGAATTTTCTTCTACCGTTTCTCCTTCAGGAATTAAGTCAACTCAAATACACTCAGGCAGAATTACAACATAAAAGAGCTTTGTTGTATTTATTAAATAAATTACAGTAGTGAAATCAAGCCCAAAAGATATATAAAATGCATTTATGTTTCATATATTCATTGGGTCAGCAGCATCCACTAGTATATCTCTGAAATTCCCCTATTTCACAACTGAAAATAGTAGGTGATAGGCACACCATTGCAAAAAGACATCAATAAAAACTGTAAACCAGTCAAAGCTCTGAAGATGCAGTGGCAAAGGTAGGATACTTCAAACTGAAACCATCATGTTAAAATTAAAATTTAGAATATTTGATGTGTTTGTTGGTATTTGGTCCTATAATGTTTGATGAGTATGCATTTAGCTTGTGACCAGGTTTGAAACAAGTGAAGATAAAGATAGTACAGACTCACAGAGCAAAGAAAAATTAAAAGTTCACTAATTGACTCATGCTGTTATTTCCTCCAGCCTCATAGCTTTTTTTTTTCATATTTCTAAGACAATTTATATTAATGCTTTTAACTCTATTTACATTTTTATTAATACTGTCTGACAATACTGAAATTTATATTTATCAGACCAGTCTTGTGAAATACCTTCTTTATCCGGTTCCTTATAAGAAAAATAAAATTAGTCTTATTTCTTAACTACCTTCCTCTTCAACATCTCCAGTTTCATTGCCTGATATTTGCCTTCTTTGGTACATTCATTATTTCCTTGTTAATAATGTCTTTTAAAGAAATAATACATAAACCCATTGATATTATCTTTTTTTTTTTTTTAATAAGAGAAATCTAACATGATGACTTTTCACTTATATTAAGTTGAATTTTAAGGACAAGACTTGTAAATAATGAGAATAGAAATATACAGATGCAGTGTTTCATAAAGGTATTTATCTTCTGGGAAATGTTAAAAAGATCACAATCTAAAATGGCTTTTAGCTCTGCTGTCTAAAGTAAAACAAATGAAAAGTTTTTTAATAGAAAACTTCCAAAGCTAATAAGTTATGAAACTTGGGCCATTATCATTTATTCCAGCATTTATACTTCAGTCTTACTGATGTTTGATTAAGTTCAGCTGGCTAACATCCACTTTAGTGCTATCTTATTTAGGCTTATTGTTTTACACATTGTAAATTTTTATTATTTTGAGATTACATAGTAAGTTTTTACTGGCAGCTCTTGAAAGAAGTAATTTATAGAGCTACAAAGGTATAAGTATTTCCTCAGAATTCCTCCCTCATATGTGTAGTCATAACATAGGAAATCTACAGCTCTTAACCTTCCATTTTCTACCCTTCAACAACAGTGAGGGCAGAAGCTAGAAGTGTTTTCAGTGGAAGTTAAATGGCAGAAGATCAAAGCTGGCATTAGAAAGGAAAATCAGAGATTAACATTCCAATGCCACGTTGTCATCCTGGTGTAGAGGTTAGATAGACAAAGTGCTGCTGAGAACAACTCTTCATATGCTCATGTGTAAAAAACATCTGAATACCGATTCTTTAAAAAAAGATCACCAAACCCAACATCATCTCCTGATAGCAAAGAGGGGGATACTCAACCTTCTTTTAGACTAAGCATTTATGGAGGATGAATGATTCTTTTTATTTCTCTCCTCAGGATAGGACAACTGAGAAGAACTAATGGTTTGTTCAGTAAACCTGAAGAAGCCTGCTTGTTTTAGGTAGGTGTTGGTGGTGTTTTTTTTTTTTTTTTTTGTTTTTTTTTTTTTTTTTTTTCAAACTAGCAAACTGAATTGTTTCAGTCAGATAAGCACCTAAGTTAAGAGAAAGGAAGTGGAAGGAGCTTGCAGTCCAGTCTGGGGACAGGGAAGGGGTGATAGACCTGGCTGTTAGACACCCAGAAATTAATCTTCCATGTTCAACATCAGACTACAGCCTGTGGGGGGAGGATACAGGTCATTCCTGAGGCTAACACTTTTTTTTTGCAAAGTAATTTCAAGACCAACAATCCAACTAGACTTCTAAATGCTACAGAGAAAAAAAAACAAAACAAACAAGAGGTCAGAGGGCAGAGAGGGGGAGGGAGAGAGGAAAAAAACCAAAAGTTTGTTTAGGTGATAGAATGGAAGATGCTGACGCTCATGTGGGCAACACAACAGCACAAAATAAAAGCATGTAAATAGAAAGACTGTCATTGTTCCTTTTAATTTGTTATCTTGGAACTGAAACCACTAAAAACCACTGCAATATTGCCCTCTCTCCCACAAAACAACTACAAAACAGAATTATCATCTGTATTACAGTGATCCATCAAAAAAGCAAGTCTGAAAAAAATGGATATACAGGTAATATTTTCCCTGAAAAGAATTTCAATTTAAGTACTAGCATTGGCCCAAATTTGTTATTGTCCCAAACAAAGCAAGCATAAAACACTATCTCTCTGCCAATGCAACGTTTCAAATTCAATCAAGAAAACCACCTGAGCTAAATTAGATCAATGTCCACTTTGCTGAATTTTTTGAATAAAATCCAGTCTGCTTTGATCTGAGTAAAACCAATAACCAGCTCAAATCCACACCTATGCCAGTGACTACTGATCTCATATTTCAGGTCGTTCTTCCAGTGTTATAATTTGAAAGGAAAATGGTCAGAAGATGAAAGTGTGCACATGACTGCCTGCTCAAACTGACTTGGCTTTTCCTGTGAGAGGTGGCAAAGAGGCAGATTTGGCCCTGTACAAGCTGCCACAGAACATTTTTGCTTCCAGCCCATGCACTTTCAAAGGCAATGGGAAGAATTAGTTTCCTTCTCATGTCTCTCTCTTATTAACAGTTATCCAGCATTGTTGATTGGCCCGAGCAAAAGACTTTTTAGAATAAAAATGAATTTATTGTTTAGCATTCTGAAACAGAATTTTTGGCTGCAGGGACCTCCATAAATGGAGTAAATGTGGACTGTGGCTGTCTGCAATAGAATTTGTTTCTGGGTAATTTTTTGGGGTTTTTTTGTGTGTTTTGTACTTGGGGTTTTTTTGTGGGTTTTTTTTCTGTTGTTGTTTTTTGGTTTTTGGGTTTTTTTTGCTATTTTTTGTATTATCAAGGTGATGTACTTTGTACATTTACTTTGAAAGCTAATCATAATCTATATCGTTCATCAAGGTTGCTCTGGTAAAAAAAAATCACTTTAATTTCATTTATAAGCTGTATTCATTTTTTTATACTAGATTCTAACCTATTATAATCTGGTAAGAATTAAATGAAACTTCAGTGTATTCATCACTTAAAAAATATTAACATTCAGGACAGAACAAAAATATTCACGGGGGTCCTTTTTAATAAATGACTTCTAATGATTGGAAGGAAGAAGCAATGATTACTGTTGCATATCTTTTCTTTCTTTTTCTGATTTGTACAATGACGGATATAGCATTCACCTTTCTTTACTTTTAAAAAACTGTCTCATTTTCATATATATATATATACACACACACACACACATATATATATATATAATATTTAATTCAACACTGTTAAACTTGAGCTGTTCATTACAGAAAGGGTCAGGAAAGACCAAAATCCTCCAAGGACAGATCTATAGATAAAAAGATCAAATGTCAAGCTTTGGGAAGACCCACTGAATCCCTGATTTAAAATATTCTTTTGCTTGTATTTCAATTTCAGATCTTATGGAGAAATATACGTAAGTATTTGGTGAAATGGTTGGAATTAGATAAAATAGCACTTGATAAACGGAATGTAACACATACTTCTTCTATTTGATATTTTAGATTTTGTTTCTAATATGAAGAAACCTCAAATTTGTTGCAGATGACACAAACGATCCCTTAAATGTTCAGCACCCCACCAGTCAGAAGCAGCAGAGCTTCCAAATCCAAACTAACATCAGTTTATTAGCTGAAACATAAAATCAACAGGTTTTTCAGCCTCTTTTACACACCCCACAGCAGCCTGTGTGAGCCTCTCCTGCTGTCCCTGTGCAGATCACAGCACAGCCTCATCCAGGAGACAAGTACATCATACACAGTGTGGCTGATGAGTCATTTCTATTTCTCAGCCTGCTCTCGCTCGGAGTTTGATATTCCGTACCATATGGCCACAGCCTTCATAAATATGGCTTCAAGGAAGTCGTCTGATGGCAGAATGGAAATGGCTTTGCAAAGCAGCAAAGCTGCTAATTGATGGGTGGAAGAGCTGAATGTGTTTCCTTCTGTAAAGGGAAAATCTTGTGTGATCCTGGTCTAAGCATTTATTACGGCAGCATGAAAATATTCTAATTTCTGTTATTGGTGTAGACACTTTAAAAGCCAACACACTGCAAAATAATGATGTGTTTTTCCTGCCTTTTCCCCCTTATTCCATTACTTTCTGCCCAGCAGAATGCAGTGGTTTTTTGCCAGAAGATCTACTGCTTCACATAGTTTTCCACTTATTCTACCTTTTGTTGGACTTAGCAGCAATTGCTCCTTATTATTCTTGAATATAAACTCTCCTCTTCCTGCATTTCCTGTCCAAAGTCTGTGCACCTCAACTATTGTGTGAAGGCTCCTATTTTGTCTAGTTTTATGGGAAAATCCATCTTTTTTTTTTCATAAAGCACCAAAAACGGGCTTTTTTATGGCTTCCCAATTCAGGTTCTCATAATAGACATGCAAAGTCTGAGAGGCACATTCAACACAGCAGACTTTTGACATAGAAATCTGCGTCTTTTTCTAGTTTATTTTTCAGTGAATAAGGAAAATTGTCTCTGCCCATGGTGGGGGAAGTTGAGACTAGATGATCTTTAAGGTCCAGTGCCATCCCTTAACATTCTCTGACTGGTTCTCTGACTTATCTGAGGAGTAATTAAGAAAAGTTGAGCACTGGGGTCTTAGGTTGGTCCTTGCAAGAGCCTTTGTCTCAGCAGAGTGAGAAAAGTATTTTGACACTGGTGGAGTGTGGGGGATAGATCCATATAAGTCATGTTTGCATGGAGGCACACACAGCGTGGATGAGAAGAAGAAGGAAAGACCACAAATAACCTGAAATCTCTGTCAAGGGAAGAAGATATGCAGAGAATTATGGTCATCTCAGAAGAAAAGCATACAGACTAGGTTCCCTGGCCTGGAAGTCAGCTTTCCAGAACAATCATTAAAGACCATCTCTGCTTCTAAGCATACAGGGAAGCTTTTTTCTTGATGTCTTAAAAGAACTCCAAGTTTTTCTATAGTAGTCACTTAAATACAACTTGTGCAAACTAGAAATTCTGAACACAAAATAATAAAATAGCTCTATTTGAACTCAATTGCATTCCTACTTATAATGAAGGCGAAGTAATTTCTTTCAGGGGTTAAAAAAAACAGAACATGTCTGCTGTCATCTAGAAGTGTTTATACTGTTTTTTTTTCCACCTGTGAGGCCATGAGGAGCAATTAAAACTCATGCATCAGTAGTCAACACAACAGCTAAAGGTTTAATCTTTGCGTAACAGAGACACCATTTCAGAGGAGACCATGAATCTCTCATCTAGTGATATCCCCTGTCCCAAAGAGTCACCTACAAAAGAACACACTGAGGATTCCTGACCATGAAAATACAGGAATCTGAAAGTGTTTTGTCTCAGCCACACAGCTGATACTATTGTTACAGCTGAATCCACCAACTTTGGTTTATTACCAATTTTAGTAAGTTGAAAGACTTTTGGTAAAAGGACCTTACCCTTGCCTTCTGCTCCATTTCCATCATTAATCTTTCATGTTGCTCAGCTATTGCCAGTGTTGCAGAATGGACTTTCTGATATATCATTTCTCCTTCCCGTGTTTGAAAGGTGAACAACCCTTCTCCTGTGTCACACATCCTGCAGGGAGATTTAAGCAGAATGGAAAGAAAAAAATAGATATTGTGTTAATTTTTTATCTATTATGAAAAGCGCATACCTTACAGCAGCAAATGCCAAATTTAGAAATTCCAAACACCAAATATCTGCAGTTATTTTTACCATTGGAGAGAGACATATTCCAAGAGATGGGCAGAACTTCATTAACATATTTTTTTAAATTCAGTTTTAATTTTCATCTGGATAGTGAAAAAGAAACTTTAGCATGGAATAAAAACTTGAGGCAATAGAGTCAGTTATTTCTGTCATTTTTTCCAAATGTCTGCACCAGTAAGTGGAAGCTGAATGTAATTATTTTAACCAATTTATGCCATAAATATGTAGTACATTGTGACTTTGAAAGCTGACATTTTAAGAGAATACTGACCAACTGAAAGTGTCATTATGGTTAATCACTACATGTATTGAAATGTGGCACTAAAAGGGTTAAATTATCACTACCTCTATCAGTACATTTATGTGGGGCAGCATCCAAAGCTGGTAATTACAAAAACCATTCAGTCCATTTGAGAATAGGAAACGTTTCTGTTGTAAAAGAAGACTAAATAATGAGAAAAACCCTCCAGAAATAAAATTTGCTTTCTTCTTTTGAGAGAGCAATGGTTGTTATCCTTATCTGTGATATCAGTGTGGCATTATTCTGAGAAAGAAGAGTGGTACATAGTAAATCCAATGACAAAAAGATCTGGGAAATACAGGAAATAGGAGTAGGAAATAATGTTAGATTGCTGTGTAACCATTACTTGGAGGACATACATGCTGTTAACCAGTGGTGCAATTCAATGTATTTATATTAGTAGTTCCATTATATTATCAGTATCTGATTTACATATTTCTTATAGACTACTTGCAGTTTTAGAAATGGAATTTCAAATATCCTTTTTATTTGGTCTGATACCTCCTGTAAAGATTTTCAGTTATCTGTGACAGAAAACTGTTGACTTGAGTCAGTGATGCATAGCATGCATCAACAATGGAGAGATTTTGATTTGCCTTAAAATATCAGATTCCTTTTAATGTTTTGGATGTTTACATTATTTTTAAGGAAATCAAATTTTGTAAATATCCCAGCACTTTCAGCATGCGCCCAGAAAGCCCAAAACATACAGAATTTTAAACATTTTAGAAAAATGTGCCCCAAATAGTTTAATATTCAAACGGGTTTTTAAATAAAATCTTTAGAATTTGCATCCCAGATTCGGTATGAATTCCCAGATTCATGCATTAAATTCTACAAAAAAATTTCCTATCAAATAAACATACAGATCTATATTATTTTAATTAAATAATAATTTAAATGTGTCCTACTATATTACATGCATACACACAATTATACTACAGCTTTTTGCAAAGACAATACTTTTTTTAATGAGACTTACCTATTTTTCAAATTAGAATATGGCTTCCTAAACAATTTCATTTAAAAAGTCATCTGAACAGGACTCTTGTGCTATATAAGAGACTGCTGAGAGTCCAGCAGTTGCTTCTGATTTCAAGGTTGACCAGTGAAAACAAAACCTTATTAACACTTACAAAATATTTTCCTCTTCACTGGAGGAGACATGCTACTGAGAGCCTCGTACAAAGAATTTATGCATGTCTGTGTTTGGGAAGAACAGAAAGTATCAGAGGCAGAAACAGTAAACAGAGGGGCTTCCGGAAAATACCTGGTGAAAATACTTTCTAATGATCAACTAAGGTATTGAAAAGAAATTCATAGTCTTAAGACTATATGATTAACAATATTATCCATAATTCTGGAATAATACTAGTTTTCTTCATTTAAAAAACAAATAAAATAAAATCCATTTTATAGATAGCTATTATTTAATCAGTGTTAATGTGATATGCTAATTAAGAGATTAAAAAAAGAGCTTTTTGTATTAAATTCCAATGGAGATCAAGATCCCTGCTGTAAACATTTAAGATATATTATATCCTTAGACACAGTCCTCCAAAGAGCTTCTGGTGGAAATAATATGTCCCCAGAGTTTTGTGACATTATGGCAACAGCCTTTCAGCTCCCTCAGGGCATCATATAGCCAGTACTCTGCTTTTGTGTAAAGAGATCTTAATAAAATGCAAACAGCGTGAAATGGAAAGTCTGGAAAAAAGGATGGGGTTTCAGAAACTGAAGGAAAATATGAGCTTTTTGTTGGTTTCAGAGGATGAAAAATCCTACAGAGAGAAAAACAAGGAAGCAGGCAATGGGGCATGATTAACGTTCAGGACTTAGCTGCCTGTTTTCACCATGCAAAAACCCAACCACCCCCACTGCCTGCCAGAGCAGGGTCTGTACCTGGCTGGAGGCACTGGTGCAGGCTGTGGCACTGCCCTGGCCCTCACCCACTGCACAGGACACTGCTCTGCTTCCCAGCCTCAGCTGGTGGATATGTCACACCAGTGTTAGAAAGCCACTGCCACCAGCCTCCCCATGAGGGCTACCCTGGCTAGTGATGGATGGTATGCACACAGCTGCTCAGAATTGGAGGTGAAGGAGAATTATAGGCATCATTTTTTAAAGTGCTCAATTCCCCTAGCTCGACCTGAAGTTTAATAGGACTTAAAGCCCCAAAAAATGAAGCAGTTGTTACTTGGCACATCTGAAACAGGTGAAAGCAGCAAAAATTGTTAGCATAAAACTTTCTTTTTTTCCATTAAAACTTCTTATGAATAATCTGTCTCCCAAGGAGATGAATCCCTTTACCATAGTAAAGTTTTCCTCTTCATCTCTTCAGAGAATTATTCCTTTACTCAGGTGAAAATCTTGAGTTTAGACCTTCTAGTCTAGTCTAGTCCAGTCTAGTCCTGTCTATTTTTCTGTTCTATTCCATTCTAGTTATAAAACAAGATCAGTAGCCTCATTAGGGTTAGTTTCAGTCTTTCTAGAACAAGGAAACATGACTAGAATAGAAGCACTCCTAAGAATATGAAGATGGGGACAGGGAAAGGGTGCTCTCCGAAGCTTAAGGGTTTTGCCATAAAAGCAAAACATTTACATATCTGGCCAACGAGAACAGACAAGCCCATGAGCTGAAACAGGACTTGTCTTGCTCTATTTATAGCCCAAACAAAGCCAGTAGAACAAAAAGCTATTATCTCTATGGCCCTTCTAGATGCCAGATAACTGTCCCTATAAAGCTCCAATTTCGCGTTTAGCCTTGCTAATGTGTTGTTAATTTCTCTATGTTCCAAGCATACATGGTTGATCAGTTGCCAGTTTAATAACATCTTCATAACTTTTACATGCTCTAAAATCACTTTTGACAAAAGGCAGGACAAAGATCTGGGCCTCTTTATTCCTGGTACTGTTGCAGTTAAGCAATGCAGCCCTACCAACTCAGTATGACCTTCACTATCAGAAAAATGTCACTGATTTTGTATACTTTAATTTTTTTATGAGATACTTGCAGTCTGTGGGTGCTTGAAAAATGATGATCTATTTCTGTGTTTTTCAACCTTAAAACGGGGATGTCATTAACCTATGGTTTAAGATATTTAAGGATTCAATGCATTAAAATGTATGAAGTGCTTTGACTGAAATAGGAAAGTGCATTTTTTTTCATATGTTATTACAAAATGATATAACTGGACAGACAGTGACACCACTAGATAAACAGTGCAGCAAATAGTTGCAATTTTTAAAATTCTTTAAATACTGCAAGGCTTTTCACAACTGTCCCCATTAGCAAATATGACTTAAGAACCAGGAGAAAGAATAGAGAGATTGTGAGAGCTCAGCTTTTGGCCTAGGACAACCTGGATTCAGAGATCAACAGTGAAAGTTCTTGCTTTTATTGGAGGTAGGATTTCTGTTCAAGCCAAAGAGATTTTCCCACCAGAAAATCTGTATTGCCAGACATTTTTCAATATTTCCCAAATTCATACAATGGTTTCCCACTGCCTTTGCTTACTATTTAATTTCAGCCTTTTAGGTAAGAATCAATGCTCTATAATAACCATGTAGAATTCCCTTCAAAAAGGAAACTTAGTTGACTTGAACACCATTTACAAAATGTACTTTTTCCCAGATAGAAGTTCATGCTGTCATGTCATGGGTGAAATATTTTAAAAGTCTAACAGTGCTATATTCAGCAGCTGCATGAGAAGACAAGAATTTGATGTATCAGCTTCACTATTTCCATTAGGGGTAAAATGTATTTTCACAAAAATAAAGGTTGAATGAAAACTAAAATTCCCAGAAAAATTCTTTCCCTGTTTTAAAATAAAGGATAACTTACAATTGTAAGTAGAAAAACTTCAGCTCTTCATATATCTATGTTTAATTTTTAATGAATTTGACCAATTTCTTTTTATCAACAAATACCTTAGAATTAAAGAATTAATGGCTGATTTATATACTCAAGTGTATCAAATCACACACAAAAAACTAAAAAGAGGTAAATATCCTCAACTAGAAACTGAAAAAATCATTAAAATGTTTACTATTAATAAGTAATTGCTACTCGTAGCTATAGATATTAATAACTAATAGGTAATAAATAACTATCCTAGTTTAGCATTTCTAGTCTTGGAATAGAAATAGACTTGAAATTCTTAAATGAGAACAGATCATGAGTATGTAATATCCAGTAACCAGTACCAAACTGGCTGTAATTGCTGTTGCATGCCCCACAGCTAGAGTTTGAAATGTGGTTTCATTAAAAAAGCTGTTTACTCAGATACTTTGGGCCTTTTCGAGGCCCAAAAATTAAGTTCATAAAATCACAGAATCACAGAATTGTTAGAGTTGGAAGGGACCTCTGGAAATCATCTAGTCCAACTCACCCTTTCAAGGCAGGGTCGCCTAGAGCAGGTAACACAAGAACTTGTCCAGGCGAGTTTTAAACATCTCCAGAGAGGGAGACTCCATGACCTCCCCGGACAGCTTGTTCCAGTGCTCTGCCACCCTCAATGTAAAGAAGTTCTTCTTCATGCTGAGGTGAAACTTTCGAGTTTCAGTTTATGGCCATTTGCTCCTTGCCCTGTCACTGGCCACCTCTTGACACCCAGCTTTGAGATGTTTATATGTATTGATGAGATCTCCTCTCAGTCTTCTCCAGACTAAACAGGCCCAGCTCCCACAGTCTCTCCTCATAAGAGAAATGCTCCAGACCCCAAATCATCTCTGTGACCCCTTTTGAACCCTCTCCAGGAGCTCCTTGTTTCTCTCGCACTGAGGTGCCCAGAACTGGACACAGCACTCCAGATGTGGCCTCACCAGGGCTGAGTAGAGTGGGAGGATCACCTCCCTCCCCCTGCTGGCCACACTCTTCCCAATGCACCCCAGGATCCCACTGGCTCTCCTGGCTGCAAGGACACACTGCTGGCTCATGGCCAGCTTGTCACCCACCATGACTCCCAGGTCCTTCACTGCAGTGCTGCTCTCCAGCAGGTCAGCCCCCAACCTGTGCTGGTACCTGGGGTCATTCCTCCCTAGGGGCAGGACTCTGCACTTGTCCCTGTTTAACCTCATTTGGTTTCTCTCCACCCAACTCTCCAGCCTATGAAAGCCCCAGTGTATGAGTTTGTATCATCATCATCATCAAACTTGCTGAGGGTACATTCTATCCCTTCATCCAGGTCATTGATAAACAAGCTGAATAAGGCCAGACCCATCTCTGATCCCTGGGGAATGCCACTGACTGCAGCCTCCAACTGGATTCTACTCCTCTGACCATGACCTCTGAGCTCTGCCTTGATCCACCTCACAAGTGCTTAGCTAGCTAATGCTCATTTCCTGTATCCCAAAGAAGGCAGTCAGATGCCACATATGGGACCAGGCCCGTTACTTCTAAGATGAGTAGTAGCTAAAAGTCAGCCTTTCTTTAAAGCCTTGAAGCTGTGGCTGTCAGTCATGAAGAAAACTAATTGGTATGCAGTAACTCTGAACTGAGACACTTACTTCTTATGTTGCTACAGCTCTGATTTTTTAAAAAGTGGTGGAAACTAGCAATTTTTGCCTCCAATTTAATTAATTATCAGTGGAGACACAAAAACACTATCTCTCTTGTGAATATCTAACTTTTGTTCTTTCCTTGTTTGTTGTTATCTTAACTTAAGCTAAGCCATTTTGACAGAAATCCTGTTTGTTCTTTGTGTGCAAGAACGATACACACAGCATACAATAAAGACAGGCCAGCTAAGCAGCAGACCTCACTATAAAATGAATGTAAATCTTCCCTGAAGGTCCAAATTCTTTGCTCATTCCAGCCTTCAACACATGCTAGCTTGCTTCCTGTCAAAGTCGTTCTTTTCTGAGACAAACAAAACAAAACAAAATAAAACAAAAACAACAAAAAATAAGGAAATCAAATAAACTCTTTGTGGCAGGAGCATATCTAGATAAAAAGCTTCCTTTCTGTCTAGGAATACTTATCAAGACAACTGAAAAATAAACTATGCATGTTTTTATGAAATTGTGAATCAATTTCTATGTCGAAAGGATAGAAAAACAAAGGCAGAAAAAAGAGTTTTAAGAATTTCTAACTATAGAACAGGGAAAAAATGGATACTTTGTGTCTTAGGTTACAATGTAGGATGTAGCCAAAAGTATATATTCTATCACCACCTCCACAAGCTGTTAAAATCAGGTGGGGCAGTGTTCTTTATCTCTTCCATGACACATCCCTGATAACTCCCTCTGGAGATATCTTCTGTTAATGGCCATTGAGTCTCACTGCATGACTCATAAAACTGCATAATCCCATTTTGAGATGCTCTGCCCAGGGGAAGGAACCAAGCATTCCTACCTGGATATAATCTGAGATTTGGAGCACCATGGACAGCATTTACCTACTGGGTTCTCAGAGAACAAGAGCTCCATAACCACCACTGGACCTTCAGAGGAAGACCAGACCCTTCTATAGGATCACTGCTTCAACAGAACCACATCTATCACCTCAACAGGACTGCAGACACCATTTCATTGGACTGCTTCCACCACCCTGACCAACAGGGTGTCAGGTTGTGTCCTGACTCTGTCAGTTTAAACCAATGTTTTGGTATTACTGCCTTTATCTTAATTTTCTTATTAAATTGTAGTTCTGCCTTGGTATCTCCCACTGGTTTGCTTCCAAACTAGTACATTTTGCGGGGTGAATCCATAAGGAAATAAGGTAACTTCACAAGCAGAGTATGTATGGGACCTAGGAAAGGTCTATGGATGAAGCAGAGAGAAGACAATTAATAGAAAATGTGCAGAAAGTGTAAATGATTCAGGTACGCAACTCTGGCAGACATGGTCAGAAAGACCCAAAGCTGCGACAAGGTCGGTAAAAACAGGGAAAAAGTCCTGCAAAAAATTTGTGCTTGGGAAATGAAGATAACCAAGGTGAAGCACAGCATTGATACAAACTGCAACACCCAGAAGGAGTAAACAGAGAATCTGAGTGTGGTATGTTACATATTCCCCAGGAAATAATGAGTTAAACTGCCATGCCTCGCTGTCAGCATTTTAGAGTTTTATCTGGAGTGTCAAAAGGATATCCTGAAAATTTCATGATCTGAGAAGCAAATAATGATAATGTTCTGATATATGAGGCGTCTGCCTGCTGTCCTTAATCATAGTTATTTACTGGCAAGAATATACAACAAGAAAAAGCAATTACACATGCTATCTACTAATTGCCTGCCATAGACATTCCATGACACTTATTGTCATGCTTTTGTACTTAAGCTGAGGTGGGAAACTTTGCACTGCTCTAAAATGTGCTTATGAGACATAGACTGTGGAGTATCCTTGAATTTGGCCTGACAATACAGGGAAATTTGAATATTATCATACCTCTGATATGGCTCAGTAACTTGATCATGGAGCTTAGCCCTAAAGATTTGTTCAAGGTCAGATCTCGTGCTTCTTGAGTCATCCTCAGTGTTTTCAACTAAATGCACTAAGGGATCTCCATGCTATCTGTGGAGCTTTCCTACTAAGTCAATTTATAGAAACATTTTGCAATTCTGAGAAGGAAAACATTCACAGATGGAGTGGGAATGATTGATGATGATTTGCTGCCAGGTAGGTGGAACTCCACCACTCAGAGAAATCCAGCAGTCCTTCTCTAATATTACCTAGAGGATCTTAATGCATTCTGAGTTGCAAATCTTTTAAGGACCTTCTTATGCCACCATGGTAACAAAAATCTTATGTACTATTCTGATGAATACACTGCTAGTCTTTCTGAGCAGAGATGTGATACCCTAAAAATTTTCCCTCTTATAGGGAGACTTAGAGGGTGACTCACTTTGTGAGTGAATAGTGTTTTTTCATTGTAAGAATTTGTTTTCTGCCTAAACCAGAAACAATTAAAGTAGTATAATATACCAGGAACAAAAATTTTCTCATGAAAACATGTTTTTCTTTGTTTTGTCCAATAGGACACATTTCAGTACTGGTGGTAATTATGCCTCTTGGGATTTTTTTTTTTTTTTTTTAAATTGACTGTGCTGCCTCTACACCCACTGTCTCTGTGATGCCCTCTCTGATGGCACATTTAGACCACTGGGGCATACGAGGGATACCAACCCATTTCTGCATGCCAGATGCTTTTCACTTTTTGCTTAATGGAAGTGCAGAAAATGGACTGTGACTTTGTCCAGACTACATCAATGATTGTCCACTAGCACTATAATCCTCTGTTTTATTCCCATGGGGTTTACTCCTGTCTAAAGTGGAAAAAGGTATAACTTAGGTTTTTTTCCTGAGGTTCAGTTTTGATAAGAAGGAGGATTCTATCTGGGACTTATTTCAGAACACTTTTATTTGGTTCCTACCAAGCCATCCTGACTCTTATCATTAAAATGTTCTTGTTTATATTCATTACTTTGCTATATCAGAATAAAATTAGCTAGTGCTGAAGAGTTAAAGATAGCAAATAATTCTCAATGCTGGTTACAGTATAAAAAAAAGCAAATTGGACTCGAAGTCATGCATAAAAAGTGGAATGTGGAAATTGACATGCAATTATGAAATATGTCCATATGTAATAGCAAACATGCTGTGCAGAGGCTCTGTTTTCTTTTTCCTAGATCCTAGAAACTAAGCTATGGTGTGAAGCCAGGTATCCACCAAAGCTGCTCTATCACTCCTCAGCTGGACAGGGGAGAGAAAATATAAGGAAAGGTGTCCGAGTTGAGATAAGGACAGGGAGAGATCAGTCACCAGTTACTGTCACAGGCAAAGCAGACTCAACTTGGGGAGAGTATTGAATTTATTGCCAATCAAATCGGAATAGGCTAATGAGAAGTAAACCCAAATCTTCAGAATATTTTCCACCCTCACTTTCTTCTTTCCTGGGCTTAATTTTATTCCTGATCCTTTACCTCCTTCCCTCCAGCAGCACAGGAGTATGGGGAAAGGGGGCTGCCATCCATTCATTGTTTCTGCTACTCCCTCCTCCTCAGTGGGAGGACTCCTCACACTCTTCCCCTGCTCCAGCGTTGGATCCCTCCCACAGGAGACAGCCATCCATGAACTTATGCCACGTAAGTCTGTCCCACAGGCTGCAGTCCTTCGCAAACTGCTCTGACATAGATGCCTTCCACAGGGGTGTCCTTCAGGTGCACACTGCTCCAGTGTGGGTCCCCAATGGTGTCAAAGGTGCTTCCAATCAACCTGCTCCAGCATGGGCTCCTCTCTCCATGAGGCCACAGGTCCCTGTCAAGAGCCTACTCCAGTCCAGGCTTCCCACAGGGTCACAGCCTCTTTGGCATCTCCCTGCTCCACTGTGGGATTCTCCATGGGCTGCAGGTGGATCTCAGCTCAATCATGGACTTTCACGGATCGCAGGGGCACAGCTTCCTCACCATAGTCTGCACCACTGCAGCGGAATCCCAGCTCCAGTGCCTGGAGCACCTCCTGCCTCTCCTTCTCCACTGCCCTTGGTGTCTGCAGGGCTGTATCTCACATATTCTGACTCCTCTCTTTGGCTGCAGTTGCTGTTCTTCAGGACCTTTTTCCTCGGTTCATAAATACATTATCCCAGAGGGCTACCACTGACACTGATGGGCTTGGCCTTGGCCAGCAGCAGGTTTGTCTTGGAACTGCCTGGCACGGGGTCTGTCAGACATGGGAGATGCTTCTGGCAGCCACTTCTGTATTCCCCTTACTATCAAAGCGTTATCACACAAACCCAATACACCCAATACCCAAGACATTGTTTCTCACTACTAGAAGCAATACTCTGGAGTCTAAGAAGTAGAATCTAAATACCACACCATAACTACATTATTTGTGTCTTCCTGCTTTATAGACTGCTTTCATGAAACATGACCTAGATATTTTGATGGGGGCAACTGAACTATGCTGTTTGTGCTTCATCACCTCTAAGCAAAAAATATTCTAGGTTACACACGCAATTACATTCTTGCGTCAGTATTCAGCTCATATTTAAGAAATCAGTGAAGGTAATTAATGAATATGTATATACAAAACAATGCACTTTATGGAAACTTTTGACACTGTAACATTTTCTTTAAAGAAAAAGTCACATTTATTAAAAACAAAGAGAGGATAATACTGCCAGTTGTTGACAGGTTCTTAAATACACAACACATCTGCAATTTTTGACTGTTATGTAGTAGAACAGATATGAAAATGCTGTTAGATAATTAGTTCTGTTAATTTGAAGAGCTCAGGTTTTGTTGATAATGATGAAATACTATTTAAAACTATTAGTTAATACTATTTAACTACTGGACAAGCATCTACTCTTACCAGCTTTCTGAAAGATAAACCAAGAACTCATATATTACTATTATCATTTTAGTACAGAAGGAGCAGTTATCATTGGCTGTACAGCACACCAATGAAAAATGCTGGTCTGATAAAGTGTTTGCAAAGACTACTAAGCTAAATTTGTCCAACTAAACCTTTTCAGTCATCATGGTTTGGCTATTATTTTTAATTTCACTTTTGAATGAGAAAGATACAAGTTCCAAGTCCTGGAATCCGGGATCATATCCAAACACAGACATTTCAACAGGACTTCTGCAATCCTGTTAAGAGCTATTATTCCCCAACAAAGACAAATATCCCACAACAATAGTATTTAGTTTCTTTCAGTGTCTTTAGGAGCAGTACAAAGGAGAAACAACATTTAATCTACATGAATACTGTTGACTTTGACAAATATAAAAATGTTAAGTATGAAACCCAAATAAGGCCATTACTGGTTAAAATAAATTATACTGTAATAGTACAGGAGCCCTGTGGCAGCACATCACTACTTGCTATAAGAAAAGCAATAAAACTTAGTGACCCAAGGTCTTTATTTTTTCCCCTTTTATTTTTTTCTCTTGGAGCCCTCCAGTACTGTTATCTTCAGGACTATTCCTCATCCAGGGTGTTGGGGATGGAAATTCTGCCAGATGATACTTCCCAGAGTCTGCATTAATTCTGAACACAAATGAGACATAATTCTGGAGTTAACTCAATCCTTTCTCAGGAAGGAACTGTTGTTTTAAGAAGAAGATATTTGCCAGTTAACAGATGTTAGAACAGTAACAGCCAAGATCAAACTTGCATAGGTATATTTGTTAATTTTATTTCATCTTTGAGAAACTTGAGATACTTAAAAGCTTAGACCCTGCACATAATATTTGGAATACCTGATCACACTCAAAGTTAAAAAGATTAGTCACCTCCAACTTTTACCCATTTTGTGATCCTGGGATTTCAATTCTGTAATAACCTCCAGTTTTACATCTGCACATACCTATAAGTAGGATGCCAAGAATTTAACATTTGAAATCACCTACAAGTGCATTTGTTCTATAATGCATCATTGACCTCTTATTTGTGGATTGAATGCCATTGGAAACAAACAGTGCCTTCTGTGGTGCAGGCAGATGCTGTGTTTGTGCCATTTTATTTTGACAGCTGGCATGAGAAGTAGGTATTTCCTGTGTTTTGATCAAAATATATCCACATAAGGAGAGAAAGAAAAATTTCTGGAGGGCTGAACAGGAATGAACGAATGCAATTAATATTTTCGATTCATGAATAATAGAAGAAAAATAGAAGTAAAAATTAAGAAGGAACTAATACAGAACCACATTTAGAGCCATAGAAACAGGAAAAAAAGGTGAAGTAGTCACAGGTATAATTTTAACATGCATCCAAAACATCAGTTTTCCCAGTTTATGAAGAATGAATGCTGCATTCTCTCATTTCAAAAGTGGGACACAAAAAGAGTGAAGAAATGATGAAAGAAGCACCCTGAGCATTCTATGTTGAGTTTTTTGACTACTTCAAAATAAGCACTTCAAGTGTTCCTCCCACCACTTCCCCATTTAAATGCTCCATCAAGAGTGATTTTGGCCATTAAAGCATTTATGGTCAGCCATTTCTCTGAAGCTTTCAGCACATTGTGATTTTATTATGGTGGGGATTTAAGCACTGCTGTCTTCTCTCAATGTCAGTCCACCTTCAAGGTATGAGAGATACTGCTTTGACCATTGTGGCCACAGAGGAATTTTATGAAAGTCATATGTAAATATTATGGGCACATACGACTGTCCACTCACCATGCTATGTACACAGACTAATGAGTAATTAACATATGCTAATGACATCCAAGGACTCATCAACACTAATCTCAGAAGTGGTAGGTTGTCACCTCCAGCTTGGAAGCATCCTGCCAGAGCAGCAAGCCCACGGATGGGCAATAGCACCGGGGATGAGACAAGGCAGGGATTTGTTTAAAAAACCCAAAGCTGTATCTGTCAGCCACTGAATTAGAATTGAAGATCTTGGCTGAAGGCCATGGTTCTGGCCTGAACTTTAGCTAGACAGGTATGCTGACACCAGTGGTCAAATAATGCCTTCAGTGGCAAACTGAGTGTGCAGTAACATCAAAAAGTAATCATAGAAAACATACAACCCCCACCACAAGCATTAAAAATTCATTGAACTTGCACTGACTTTCTACGTGTGGTATTTAATTTAGTGAGGAAACATGACTTCACTCCCACTTGCTTTAACTTTTCCTCTTTGACACAAGCCAGGCAGAAGTGAAGTAGACAGATTTTTCCTGTTCGCTCAATTGCAAACAGCGGCAATTCTGTTATGGCTCAAACAACTCCCACTGCATTCACCTGGCATCTCAGACTCCAAGTCTGACTGTGCATAAGACATTCTTGTGCTAGTCCTTCCCAGCAGTGGAAAAACTCTCTGTAAGATTTTCTCATTAGCCTGATAGCTAAAATCAATTTTAGTTTGTGTTCAGATAAGTGGCAGCTTGATAACATCTTGAGAATCCTCAAACTATTTCATATCCTCAAAACAGTTACCTAAAATTTTGTTACATAAAAACAGGCACTTCTTACAATTACACAAGTAAGTGGGAAGGAAAAGGTATAAATGGATAAAAGAAGTGTAGAAACAAAGAAATGGAAGTAGAGAGTCCTGCAAAAGAAAATCATCACAAATAATCACATAGCTTAGATCATACCGAAAAAGGACAGAAAAAGAGTATAAAAGGATGAAAAAAAAAAGCGGAAAGCATTATTTACAGTCATGTACTTGGGCTCCCTACATGGTTTCATATAGTACCACATATAATATCTCCTGTCTAAAATGTCATGGGATGAAATGGCCATTTTCTGATGTTTTGATAAATGTGCATTTCCACCTTAATATCAATCAGTTGTGCTGGTAAGATTCTTTTTGTTGAGTATCTACCATGAGTCCTGTGTGAAACTACTGACACTGTGTTCGCTAAAGACACATTTTATGCTATCTTTAGTGAGGATTTTGCTTAAAATGAAGAGGTTCAAGCAAGAATGGTGAGAACTGTGGTCATTGTGTTTGCATGCCACCGTTTAATATTCCCTCAGACCAGTTCTCTGCAGAGCACTGAGATAATATTAAAAGACAAGAAATGTGCCTTAACAAGTCTGCCAGAAAAGGGGAAAAACAAAGACTGCAAAACAAATTTGCGATGGCATAAGCTAAAAGTATGAAATCCATGTTGTCTAATGCATAAAATTTTTAAGCACAGCATGCCTGCTCTCTGCCCAGGGAACTTGGGGCATTGTTTGAAAGCAAAATGAAAAAAGCAATCACCCTTTGCTGTGAAAAAAAAAATACAAACAAGCTTCTTTTACACTGGAGTTTACTTGTCTAGTTCAATATTTCAGAGTTTAGGCTTCCACTGTTCTACACTGACTTTATAAGAAATTTATAACAGCCATGGAACTGCTTGGAACACCGGAATGTGCCAGTCCCTTCTTGTCCATGATTCTGTATGCCAGAAAAACCTCATGAACTATAGATGCAATACCTACTGCTTCACCAAAAATTTATATACAGCTACCCAAAAACAAAGCAGCATTGGTGGCAAAAGAGAAGGGCTAAAAATCCCTTGGTATAAATCCCTTATTTGCAAAATGATCATAATGTATATTCATAGTTCTTATGTAGCAAAAGGTGACCTTTCCTTTCCGGGACGCTTACAATAGCTAGGGCATGTTTGTGGCTATTTCATACATGCCATTAAAAACACTTTGAATATCCTTGGTAACATTGGAAAAGTCTTTTACAGTATTTCCCCATTTTGTCAATCTGGAACATTTACATTTATAGGGATTCTTTAAATCATAGACAGAATCTTAGTCTCCAGATGAATGCTAAAATACATTTTCATTTCTGTATATTGCTATTTCTGCTTTTGTCTCTCTGATGTCCCTCTTACCAGCTTTTAACACTACTTCCACGTGCACAGAACACTTCTTCTTGGCTGTCCTCCATTTCATCTGTGCTTCTAAAGCTGAGAGCTAATCATACTAATTTTTTTCTTTTTTTCCCCCCCTCTCTGAGAAATTGGTCTCAATGGGCCTTAAAGAAGCATCCAGTAAAAAAAGGCAAAGTACCTTTGAAATTAAGTACTTGAGGTTGTGTTGTCAACATCTGCTAATGACACTTATCCTGGACAACATCTTCTTGCTGCTTTTGCTCATATCTTCCACATTTTCTTATTAGATATTGCTCCCAAAATGATACACATTTCCAAACCCAGATAACTTCTGGTCTTTTTAGGAAGTCCCTCCCTATCAAGTTCCATCTTACCAGCCCATCTGTATTTAATTACCACATTCCTATTTCCTGTTCCATGTGCTTAGCCCATTCTGTTGTCCCACTCCCACAAACTTTCCATCTTGTTTTCCCCAATCTCTTCAGCTTCTCTTAGTCCCAGCAAGCTGGTCCACTTGCTGTTTTGCGTTGCAAACCAGCTTTAGCACACTCCTGCCCAGGTCCTCTTCAGAGGTTGGTTTGCATTGCTGCTGTTCTCTTTGCTCTCTGGTGACAGTGGCAGCAGAGATACACATGATCCAGCCTTTCTATCATTAAATAAAGCGTTGGCACCCTCATCTGAAAGAACTTCAGGGTTTTCCACTGAATCATCCCCAAGACTATACAGTTTTCTGCCCTTAATCCCATTCCTGACTGTAAATGATACTTATGGTCAGACAGTTTCAAATGTTTTTGAGTTTTTAAGTATTGCACAGTAATAAGTGCAATAAGTGACGATAACTTCTATTTACCTTTATAATCAACCTGATGAAATTTCAGCTATTTCAGGTAAATAAAATCCCTCCTGTCATTAATCTCAAAATGTTGTTTTCAGAAAGTGTATCAGGAACCATTTAAAGTATCATTTTAAAGAGGGGATATTTTTCAAGTTGGACAGAGAATTATTTAAAAAGTAGTAAAAATATGTGAAATCCTCCTTAGATATACTGGTTCAAGCAAGCCATGCGAATACAATGTTATATTTGACTTTTTGGCCACTGACAGGATAATCAAGTAGATGAAGGATTTCAGTGAATTATAGCACTGACTGAGTTTTCTTCCAAAAAGTCAGAAAGATCAAACGATGTTTGGAGCAGCTGAGATTGAGAGATTCCATTAGATGCTACTTCTCCCTCCCCTCTTTCTAATAAGATGGAAGCTTTTTAGAAAATATGTGACAAATGACCACTCACAGCAGAAATAAATCACACACCACACAGTACAGCATTATTAATAGTGCAATAATAGTAATAACTTACTGTGATAGCAAAGAAGTACCATTAGGAGGGACACAGTAGCTAATAGCATTTCCTCTACAGGGGCTAAGGGGCAAACCTTCCTTTGGTACCTTATTTATAAGTGGAAGATTAAAGGAGCCAGTAGGACCTAATAACCTGACTTTTCCAGAATGGCACTGAGTAGGCACTGCCTGCAAAGTGCTCTCCATCTCCCCTATGTGACAATATTTTAATAGTTCTTTAGTTAATTTAAATTAGAGTGAGAGGACACTTAGTTGCAATAAAAGACTTGAGGGAGGTTTAACGTATGGTAATTCCAGGAGGGCTGTGACGTGGTTTTCAATTATTAGATTTTTTTTCTCCTTAGCAAAGTGCTGTATAAAAAAATCCCTTGAAATTTAGCACATGGATTTTTATTCAGGCACCTCTTAAAAAATTAAAACAATTAATCATGAATGGCCAATTGGGTAGTTCTTTCAGGTCTTCATATGTATATGTATGTGTTTGTGTGTATGTGTATGTATATGTTATATACATATTTTGGGAAGAAAACATTTATGTTATTTTACATGTTATTGAAATATTTCTCTGTGTCTGTGTGCATTTGTCTTAGTAGTAAAAGTTCACAAAAAGTAACTCGGATTTCACTAAGGGTGCAGCTGCTGAGAAGCAGTGAAGAATATATATTATCAGAGTTGTTTACCACATTTTAAAGGTTTGAACCAAAACATCCTAGTTATTCACCAATACATATTATCAGAGTTACTTAACATATTTTAACCAAAACATCCTAGTTATTCACCAGTTCAAGAAAATTGTCTGGTTTGCAAAATACTGTCTCCATTAGGGTTTTTTTTCAATATTATTGTCTTGGTTTTGATTATCAATAGCTTTTTATAGAAGAGCAGGTTTTTTCTAATCAATGACACAATGAATGAAACTAATAATTAATTAATCAATAGATGGAAATATTATTTTTATTATTATTGATTGGATTTTGAAAGTAAAAACTGTAAAAAAACTTCACCAATTAAAAAAAAATAAAGAAGTAACCTCCACAGTTACTCAGACATTCCAAAACAGTCTTGGGTGCCATGAGATCACACATAAGTATGTTGGGAAATGTGTGTATATATAACTTACATGCTATAAAACTCCGTTGGTAAGGACATCTAACTTACTAATGAAAAGTTCGCACATAGATACTGAAAAAAAGAATCACCATGGAAATTTCTATGCTAGAATTTCTGCTCTCACACTATTACTATGTCCGGAATACAGAAGTATTTCTGGAACTGCTATCCATCTGTGACTGACAGTGATGGCCAAAAACACTCTACTGACCTCTTCTGGAAGCAAAGTTACTGGGTACCCACATTTTCCAGAAATACATCCTAAAAAAAGCAAAACAAAAAGATGCCAATAGGTATTTTATAGACTAGAATATGCTGATTTGGGAGGGATCCATCAGGATCATAGAGTCCAACTCCTGACCCTGCACAGGACACACCATGTGCCTGAGTGCACTGTCCAAACTCCTCTTGAACTCTGTCAGGTTTGGTGCTGTGACCACTTCCCTGGGGAACCTGTTCCAGCACCCTCAAGGTGAAAATCCTTTTCCTGATATCTAGCCTAATCCTCCCCTGACTCAGTTTCATCCTGTTTCTTTGAGTCCTGTCACTGGTCATTAGAGTGAAGAGATCAGCATCTGTCCCTTCTCTTCCCATTGTGAGGATGTTGAAGACTGCAAGGAAGTCTCCCCTCAGTTTCCTCAAGGCTGAACAGACCAAGTGGCCTCAGCTGCTACTTATAAGTGAATTTATTGTTTCTGAGAGCAATGAATCAACACTGCCTGAAAGAACAGGGGGAACTAGGCAGATATTAGGCAAAATCTTCCAAGACCAGACTGCTAAAGCAGTTTTCTCAGTTCAAGAGTAGCCAACAAGAGTCAACCTATACTCAACCGGATTTCCTTGTAATGAAGACTCAAGCCTGAGAGAAGAATAAAACTTCCATTGCAATTGCTTTTGCCTCTGACATACAAGAGACAACTGTCCATCACTAATATGACCTTTAGAATAAACCTATGTGCAAGCAGAGGGACCAGAGTTCCTGACAACCAATGAAGCCCACAAATGCATAAAATGATGCCCCTCCATGCCTGCATGTGCAAGCAGGGGTTTGCACAGGTTGCTACATATTCATGAACAAGGCTCTTTTGTTGTGCAAATTCCAGCCTTTGCATTTTGATTACTTCCTTCTATGTTTGTAGAGTACATAGCCCTAGCATAAAGGATATTTCAAACCTCCTCCTCAACTGATGATCCTACATTCAAAAGCTTTGGAGAAAAGAAGGATTTATTAGTGCTTAGTATTCTTGCCAGCTACATGGTTCTCAGTGCAAAACGTGGCCTTCTGGATTGCCCTTTGTGAAGCATTTAACACTCTTCCACTGTCTATATAGATAATTAAGTGTCAAGTTTCAGCATTTTTAATTAGCTCATGCAAATAGCCTTCCTGGGGGAGAGATGCAACAGTATTTCAGTGCTAAAACAGACACTGTTATTGTAAATGATATCTATATATTAAATGAAGAACATTACAAAATCTATTAGTCGTCTGCATTTAAAAGCTTTTGAGTTTTGACATTTTTTTTTTTTAACTAAATTGTTTTGTGTTTCAAATTTGAGTTATTTTAGTCCTCCTGTATTTTCTAGTAGGAAGTTAAAGGTTATTCTGCCTCTTGCAGATAAAAGATGCCCAGCCTGCTGCTGGGGCATCCTGAGTTATCCAGACCTGCCATATGAGATTAATTATTGCTGTTGCTGACTGTGTAATTCAAAGGTTAAAATGCAGGATTGAAACAATAAGGGAATCCTAATGTGATTAAGACTGTATGAATTATTTTGTCTGCTTCTTCTGCACTCATACATTACACAGCAATAACCTCGTTAGCCATATTCAGCTTCAGGAATATTAATCCAACAATGCGTGCCTACAGAAGAGCATAGGTATGAAAAAGAGACAATTAGAATATGGTAAGTAAATAAATCTTTTGGGCTCACACATGGATGTAAAACCTTCTGAAATGATGGCTGGTCTTAAAATATTTTCAAACAGGCCCTAATTTGTCTATGAAGTCCTGTGTTATAAAGGGAGAAAGCAAACTAGGCATTTCAACTGAAAGGTACAATTCATGAGTTATGTCAGGATCATCAGGAGGAACTTAATACGCTGTATGCTAATACCTTAGTCAAACACAACACAATTCTTATCTGTTTCATTAAAAAAGCTTTGCAACATTTCAAATAAACAAACGATGTTGGGCAGCTAGTGATCAGTTGACAACTCTGTGATCTGCAAATATAAACCACTTCTACAGACACCTCAGAGATAATAGCCTTCCTTCTGAGCTGCATGTCTGCTGTGTTCATTGGACAAACTTCGGGTGACTGATTTTTGTAACTGCATATCTTTCATTCAGTACAAATTCCTAAGAAAATTTACTGCTTGGGCAATGCTGAATTAATGAACCAGTGATGTGTTCATTACTATTAATTTACTATTTATAAATTTATTCATTATTATGCTACACAGCTTCATCTATGAAGCTTGGTGCTCTGTCCTAAGAATTGCTGACATCTCAATCTCTTTCTGTTAAAATTAATAAAGGTAATTGTATTCTCTCAATATATTGTCCTTCTTAAGATGTTGTTGTTTTTCTCATAAAAATTAGCTTTCACAGTGAAGTGAAATGGCTCAGGCATTCTTTGTCAGTTTGGGAATATCTTTTGTAGGTTTGTACACCATGAGCGAATTTTCAAAACAGGGTTAAAAAGCAGAATGCATCAGAAGGTACAATGCAACCCAATCTTCTCTCTGCTTCCCATAGTCAATTATATGATGAAGAATTTCATTGCTATGTGAGTTTTCGTGGCACTTGCTCTGACTTATCAATGCTAGAGCAGTCTGAGAGGAGCCTTGGCAGAGAGAAAACGCAATGAGCACTTTATAAATCACTTACAATGAGCTATATTAGCTTCTGCTAGTAAAACAGTTCTTAGATTAGGTACAATGATCAAAACCAGAGTAAGAGTCCTGTAGATGAGTTAAACACACAATTCCTTTTTAAGTAGGGTTTAAGTGAATCAAATTACGAACATAGAACTTATTCCAGGTCAAGAATTTGGCAAGAGGCAAACTGAGAGTTGGAATGGAAAAAAGTAGGAATGGAACTACAATTACAACATATTACAGTATAACCTTGGCACTGCTAAATAGCAGGAACTAATGAAACCTTTTCAGTGCTAAGAAATGCCACTTTCCCTAAAATTAGAGCTGCATCATTACTGAGGAAAAAAGCCAGGGCAGGATATATAAAAGAGATGAGTGTTCCTTTTCAAGAAAGTTTTTTATTTTTAGATTTTAGCAATAAATGCTGCTTGTGGAAAGGATATGAGAAAGAAGTGAAGTGACCATGAGGAAACATAAAACCACAGAAAATTTTTATCATGGGTAATTTGGCTTTTTGAAAATATCACAAAGGTGTAAAAGGAGGAAAAGATCCTAGCAAACTTAACTATTTAAAGTGGGGGATACTGAGTGCTCCGAACTAACGTTTATATGAAACGATAAATTATTTATTGAAGCTGCATGTGTGCTTATACTGCCGCCCAGCCCAAAGTGACTCACAAATTCAATCACAAGCTTATGATTTACAATGATATTTAGAATGATTTATAATATATGATTTATAATTCTATCATAAACTCATGATAGATAAATTTAATCCACTATTTAGATAATCCACCAGCAATGAGGAATTGCAGGCTTCTCTTCAGGGAGGTACAACAGTGTATGAAGTCCCATGACAGCTGTCTCATGAGGCACATGCATAAGGAGCCTCTTCCCACATAAGTAAAAAAAGAGCAAGTTTCTATGACTGAGTTTTAAGGGTTAATTGACTAATACATTTCATATTAACACCAAAAATCACCACGGAGGACTGACAGACAAATGAAACATTTCAGTCAGATGTAGTGCCTGAAGCAAACAGTGAACTTTCTGCTTCAGATAACCCTAGCATCTGTGTATCTACCACAGAGAAAATGAGTATATCAGTCTTGGGAAAAAAAAATCTGAGAAATTCTCATGTCACCACTGTGTAATGTTTGAGCTTAATATTTTTCTAGCCAAAGAAACAGATTCCAGATCTTAGAAGTGATAGAAGACCATATTTCATTAAATTTTCTCTGATGAACAAAAAAACCCAAATCAAAGGCAAATAAAGAAGGAATAGTTTAATGTGGTTCAATGAGTCTCTTTGAAAGCACAGCATGAATTAACTTGAAAATACTTGAAATTGTTTAAATTTCAACATATTTTCTACAAAGTAAAAGAAAATGTATTTCAGAAAAAGGAGTGTGTAATAGATTTGTGACTCCTTCTGCTTTCAAAAATCCAAGAAGAATCCTTCTGCCTTAAACTCTCTAGTCTGCTGGAAACTCACAAAATTTGACAAATTTTGGCTGGAGCTTCCACAGCCCATCCCCTATTTTCTCACTATGTTAAACTTGACTTCAGATTTTTGGTTTTTTTTATACTTCTGGCCAGTTATTGCACCTGACCAGACAGCTTCCATACATAGAAAATAACCTAAAATACAAAATTACAGTTAAGTGAAAGAAAAAACATTTCAAATGAACAAGGAGTCCATATGTGCTTAATTTTCTCTGTGTCTCAATTCTGAATACTTAGGAGACTGCTCTCATCCTCCTAAAAAGATGCCTCAGACAGCTTGTTTAGCTAAAAGGAAAGCTTGGACAACTGCCTTTTGCAGTTACCAGAGAGTGGAGTTTAAACATTTTTTATGGCCTTTACTATGGATTTTTTGGTTTACAAACATCAGCAAAACGAATCCTGTAACTTGGACAAGAGACTTACAAGGATGTCTTCACACCTGATCAGGACCATGAAATGTTTCACCTGTAGCTGTTTTACTACTTTTCTGGCATGTTTCTTAAATTGCACGCACTTACTGCAATCCCCTGCAAATTAAGAGCAACTTCATCTGGACAGTTAGGGTGGGCAGCTCCGTAAGGACACACTTCCCATTTCAGAGGCTTAAAATCTGAGACAGTCAAGGACTAATTTAGTCCACGTACATGGACCAGCACTTCCAAAAGTCTGAAGAGAAGAAAGTGCACCCATGCAGGTTAACTCCACAGTGTCTCCAACATATCCAATACCCAAAATAATGAGAATGAGGTGACTGAATACATTCTATACATCCATGAGCTAAGGAAATCCTATGAACTGTTGATGATTAAACTCTAAACTCCTGTTGTGGTTTAATCCCAACAAAGTATTACACAGCCATTTTCTTTCTCCCCTGCTGGGATGGGGGAGAGAATCAGAAGGGTAAATGTGATAAAATACAGTAGAATAGATAAAGTAAAAGCCATGTGCACATGCAGAATGTCACAAGGAATTAATTCACCACTTCCCAGGGGCAGACAGGTGTTCAACCATTCCCAGGAAAACTGCTCTCAACCACACATAACAATGACTTGGGAAGACAAATGCCATCATTCCAAATGTCCCCCCTACTCCTTCTCCTTCCCTCTGCTTTATATGCTCATCATGATGCCATACAGTGTAGGAACGTCCCTTGGGTCAGTTGGGGTCAGCTGTCCCAGCTGTGTCCTCTCCCAACTCCTTGTGCACCCCCAGCCTGTTTGCTGGTGGGGTGGGGTGAGGAGCAGAAAAGTCCTTAACTCTGCGCAAGCTCTGCTCAACAATAATTGAAACATCCCTGGGTTATTTACTAACCCTGTGTTCAGCAAAAATCCCAAACTCAGCCCCATACCAGTCGCTGTGAAGAAAATTAACCCTTACAAAACCGGCAGGACTCCCCAGTCCAGTGCAAGACTGGTTAGTTGGAAAGCCTAGATGTTAAAAACGTAAATGCTATGCTCTTACCTCATGTGCTCTGATCCACTCAGTGTGTTAGATAAACAGCATTAATCTGCATAAAGCCATTGTAGTGCCTAATGGAGTTGTGAATGGCTGTTTTCTGATAGGTGAAGAGATTGCATGGGATTAGCCCTAATCAGGTACTTTAGGTAATGAGAATCTCTCCATCCAGCATTGAACAAAGCCACACAAAACTGTTCTTTCCCCATATCTCAGCAGGGTTTGGATAGACAAAAAGACAGATTAAGGAAATGACTGAGCAAGGAATACTTACTTTCATTGGTTCAATAAATAATAAAAAATAAGGACAAGTCTAACCTCATAGATAGTGCAAAGACACATATTTACAAACTCCAATCCAGTGCAAAACTAAACAGAAAAATCTGTCAGATTAAAAGAATCTGAGTTCATTCCTCCCATATTTTAAACATTCTTCAAATGGCGTAGTCATTGCATTTCATTAGAAAAGTGTGCACTTCAGTTTTATACATCCAAGTTAATATTCCATTTAAATAAAAAGCAATATATTTATTAAAAGACAAATTTGTCAAAAAGCTTAATTTTCATCAATTTATTTAACACAGTATCTCTTTGTGAATATGTCCATTTATGTTTTTGAAGGGATCTATTTTCTCAAACAAAATAATATGAAAACTCCAGCTGTAAAATAAATATATAAAACTGAGCTTCTAATGTTCATGCAAACCTCATACACATATACTGGATATCTGCTAAAACACACTAAAACATAATAACCTATTTAAAAATATTTCCTTTAAAGCAATTGCCTACATTTAATATTTAAGCCTTAGGGAAAAATTAAAGCAACAACACCTTTACTGCATAACATTCTCATAAAACATGGATGAGTGCTTCACTTCTGATAAAACAACATACATCAGGAATTTACTGTATTAAGGTACTAGCAGATCAGGGGACAAAGAAAATCATGTTCAGAAAGATGAGAAAGATGACTTGCTGATCAAAAAATAAAAATAAAACCCCAAGCAAATGAAGAACAGATTTTAAAAGGAGTGCTATTATTGCCCTATATAGCCTTCAGATGTTATTGAAGATACCAACTTTTCTCTAGCCCTACCTTTTTACCTCTATGCATTTCCAAATCAGATAAAGTACTCCCAAGCAAGCAAAAAGGGAGGAATCAGACCAAAGACAATAAAGCATGACAATGACAGATAAAAGCAGAGCTATCTCATAATAATAAAACATAGGAAAACAATCCACTTTTCATCAGGTCATACGGTTTGTGGACTGTAGGAGCAGATGATATTCAGAATGGAATAGCATGGAATTAAAATACTGTAGGAGGCTTGAAATGGAATTAAAATACTGTAGGAGGCTTGAAATGCTAATTCATGCTATAATTGTATGTTTGAATAAGCCCCTCAGCTTAATCACTGAAATAAAGTTGAAACATGGGTCAGCTTTGCTTATATTTACTGAAAAAATATTAAATAAAAAACCCCACTGATGTCTTCATGTGAACTCATCACAGTAAACTAACAGAGAACTAAAATGGTCTAGTGACAGGAGTCTGCATACACAAATTACTGATAAAATGGTAATCCCAGCTATAGAAATGGCAGAGGAATTTCGGCCATTATCCCCCTAGACAGTAGGGGCCATTTGATAGGTGGTTTTATTTCTGATCGCAAACTGTACTTTTGTGAATATTTGTTAATAGTATTGAATAAGTAAACATCAAAAGGCATATAAAGATTCTTTTAACAAGACAGTGTGTCTAACCCAAGAGCGTAGAGACACCTGTAATTTCACAGATTGCTTCAGAAAATTCAGGCTCCTCATAAAGGACTATGACAAGCCATAAAAAACCACAACCAAACCATAAAAAACAATAGTCTAGAACCATAAAATACAAGGTGAAACACCACCAGAGGGAGAGTTAAATGCAGAATTATTTTTGCGCAGAAATGTAGAAAAGGCACCGAACCTAATGGCAAGATATGAAATGCATTAAAAAGATATGAAAGAGGCAAAACAGAGCTCTATGGAAATTTAAAACTGATCTGAAGATGGAAATGACAATGAGGATTAAAACTGCAGGCAGGAAAAAGAGCTAGCTTTCTTATAGGTTCACAATGTTCTCTGTACTCCTGCTTGCAATTATACTCTAGAGTGGCAATCAGTCATCAGGAGCATCCAAAAAGAGTAATATCCACTCTAATGGAAGTTATTCCATTCATACTTGTGTGATGAGCCTTTTCCATGATCCAGAATTAATTTCTTCTACATCAAAAGTACTCAAATCATACCACACTAGTGTTTAAGCACAGTGAGACTCATAAACCTTAAGAATGACATTTCAATCACAGTTAAATAAAAGTCAGAGGGAGTTTAAGCCCATTTTTAATATGAGACATATTAACACTTATTTCAAACACTGGCCTGAATATACTGAAAAGTAATATTCAGCAAAGGGAAGTCTATGGACAGGCCATGACTCTGACATCACTTTATGAGGAGAGGCTTATCTAACATATCAGACTGCTTATTAAAAAAACAAAACAAAACCATATTTATTATTTTTTTTTTTTTGCATCTCCTTAGCTCTTACCTTCCAGACTCAAATGTAAACCACGTTGAGTCACGTCCATATCTCCTCAAAGAGCTCAGAGGCCACATGACCAGCTTGACCTTGGCATTGTGGATGTCCCAGAGATAGATGTTTTCATGTGTGATCTGCATTGTACATTCCCCATAGATATCTAAATTTGGTGTAGGCATAAGGTATACATTGAATCGTTCTGGAAAAAAACCACAAAGTAAGATATCACAGGTTAAAGTAAGATATTATACTGAGAAAAAAAAATTGAAATAAAGTCTTTAGTTCTGATGATCCAGAAATCAAAGCCAAATTTCTGGCTTTAACAGAGCTGAGGATCCACTGATGCTGAAACAGTCCTGCTAGCGCATAAGAAAGGAGTAAGAGGAGAATCATCTTCATTTCATTTTCCTTATAAATGATGCAGCAATCTGAAACATGTTTCACAGATGATCTGCATAGTCCTCTTGGATATATGTTCCCAGTACCTTTATTGAAGCCCTTTTTTACCCTCACATTAACGTCTGTGACTTTACAAATCCAAATTCACAAACTCTGACAGAGACTCTTCTCTCAAAGAACAGAACTAAAGGTATCCTGGCAAAATATGTATATGCAACCATTGCCTCTTAGAAAAGCTGCCCTTGAAATCGCAAATCCAAGTTTACTTATTGAAGCTTGTTAATAATTACATTCCTTGCATCCAGTTTCTGTTTATTTGCCAAAGTCATTCTTATTTGCAATATTAATAACAATTTCAATCATTTGTTGCTTTCTTGAAACATCTGATTCAATATGCTATATTATTATGGTCATGACATCAATCACTATCAGCTGTACTTTGCTTGCAAAGTGCACTTATTGCAGTAGGAGGTCAAGGGCATTAATAATTTTCTGAAGTGCCTGAATTGCATGTGATTTAATAAGCAATGCAAAATAAAAAATCATAAAAAATGGAAAAAAGGGAAAAAACAGGATGATGCAAAACACCATTAACTCATATGGAAGAAGTAAACATTATTAGGAAGAGAAATTTAAATAAAAATGTGATTTTCTTTGATGAATAACTAATGTTTCTATGAGTTGCTTCTACAAAGAATGAAAAACTCTGTTAAATTTCTGATGGTACAGTTGGAAGTGCCAGCCTATCTTTTAGAACTACATGCATTGCAATGTTAGGGCTTAATAGCATCATATGGGAGAGAGCAGTACATTCAAAATTTTCCTCTCATCCTTTTTTTTCATCTTTGAAATGGGTAGAAATGCAAAATGTCAGTTCTACTGCCTGAAGGGTGTTGACAAAAAAAGGTAAGAACAATTCAGTAAGAGCATGAGCAATGCTTATTCAATAACAATATTAAGAAAATGTTCTTTAGAGGGACAACTGATAGGAAAACTGCTTCCAATTACTTGATAAGCAAAAAGGGTTTGGAGTGGAATATTTTTAATCCACCACTGGAACTGAATTTTCTCACACTGTCCTCATAAAAATTAGGAAGGAATTTAAATTTAAGTGAGAGAAATTTATTGCAACGCTCAAAATCAGCTTCCCATTCTGTTTGAAATTCAGTATCATAGACATTATGTCTCTCATTTCTAAACATTTGATATATATATATGTTTTTGACAAAACAATTAAAATATTGGAAGTAAGTTAATATAAAATATGTTATAAGTGTGTGTGAGTTTGTGTGTATGTGAATAAAATAGCAAAAGTTTGAGGAATTAGAGAAAGCAAAGAATTGCTGGTTGAGCAATAAAAATTGCTGCATAGCTATAAGTAAACTTGTCATCCCCAATGTTGTTCTGTTTCAGTCAATTTAATTTTGTCCTATTAATGACTCCCCAATTGATTTATTTAGTCACAACCTCTTCTCCCAGGCTCAAGTTCTCATTAGTCACACTAATGGATTTTAGCCCAAAAAGTTTAATTTTATGACTAGGATCCCATGTGTGAAACTCCAGAAATTTTGTGAAAGTCTTGTGACACACAGCACAAACAGATTAGCAGAGGCTGCTGAGATCACTGAGGAGAATTTCCCCTGGTGCTCAGAGGAGTGCATGGGGCAGGGGTCTAATGTAATGCCTACTAAACTAAATGGAAGGACTCACACTTGGGAGTAACAGGTCAAAGACTGAATTGGGAAGGGAAGGGTGATGAACAAGATAACTTTCACTTTGCACTGGAATTACATATATATATATATATACACATATAATAATATGTATATACACCCTTTCAGTATCCATATGTCATTGAGATCGTCACACAGAGATTCCTCACAACTGTGCAGGTGTGCTTTTATCAAATATTAGACTCCAGCTTTGCACTGCCTTGCTGTCAGTTATTGCTGCTTCCCTCCTCTATTTGAAAGAAAGATGCAGTAACTGGCCTGTCAGCTCTTTCTCTCTTGCCTGACACGAAATAACACAGTGTATCTATGGGGGGATGGGGTTACTATACCAGAATGAAAATCTTTCTCTTTCCCCATCTTCACCAACAGAATGCCTCAGACAGCAGAGAAAATGAAAAGGTACAATTATTTTTTGAAGTAAACATTAAACTGTTGTGTGGAGGCACAAAAATATTTCAACTTGCTTTAGATGTTACCAGGATAGTCATGAAATTCTCATCTTCTCTGATGTCTTTGAGGATATTATTGCATGAAGGGCATTCAGGACATATGGTATCCTCAAACTGTCAGGAGACATTTGCTGACTTTGCACGGGAGGTCAGTGTCTAAGGTGAGATGTCAGAGATTAAAGGAAGTATGTCTGATTAAAGTGAACATCAGCTTTAGGGCAAAATGTAGCACCCTTGGAACTGAATCAAATTGGCAAGAAAAAAGAGTGTACAAACATATGTGCTGGAGAAGATTGAGGATGGATAGATTTGCTTTTGGAACAAAAACTACTTTCGAACAGTGGGCAGCTGAAGACATGGAAAGGTGTAGATACTATTAAATGCTTTTATTAATTAACATGCAGGGTCACATTTTTCCATTTCAGAAAATATTTGAGCAGGTATCTAGCTAATGGTAATACAGTCATTCCATCTTTAGTGGCGTGTTTTGCCCTTACACTTATTGAGGCAAAAACAAACATTCATCATAGGCCAGATTTGGGAATCCCAGCTGAATTCTGACACCAAATCTTCTGAATGACATTGAATAGGTTATTTTGCTTCTCTTTGGTTCAGATACCATCTGCATATGAGTAGGATGGAATAATAACAGTTCATTGGCTAGTAAGATTAAGCAAATAGAAGTTAATAAGGGACCTGGAAAGTAGGGAGATGGAAGAAACCTTGTTGGACAACGTAAGACTGGGACTGAACATGCACAATTCCTCAGCATTCAGGATTCCTATCCTCCTCCCGTCCCTAAACCGGTGAGAGTAAAGTTCAGGGAGTGGGGGACCCAGGATGAGAAAAAAATGCTGATATATTGCTACACTTATTATTCCACTCAATATGACTGCTCTTTCCCATCTCCTTGAATAAGCAGAACAATGCTTCATCATACACTTAGTGCATGTAAAGGTGTTTAGCATTTGGGCTTTGGCAAGAATACGACATTTAATAATGCTTTCCAGGGCACAGGAGCGTAAGAGTCTTTATGAAAATGAGCATATTGACTGAGACGGAGACTTGGCAGCAACTCCAAAATGTTCTCAGCCTTGCAGCTGTACTGGGGGAACAAAATAACTGGAGCCCAGTGATCCTGATTCTGCCATTTTATCATTGGATTCCTTTGGTTAAATTATCCCAGCTGGAAAACCAACCAGATGACATTGCAATCTTGCAATTCAGATGCTTGGTTTCATTTCAGCTTTAATAATGGGTAAAAAATTACTTATAGAAAGAGACAGTCAGGTTGGTGGCACCTATATAGATAAGCAGATATTCAGTTTATATGTGAAATAAACTCCTCCACCTATGAGACTTCTGCTGCTGACCAACTGTGGCTATTTTCAGGTGGAAAGAGAGCTTAAAGTCTAGAAGGTGCAGCATTTTGTGTTTATTCATATCTCAGGGCTATTAGAATGTTTCCCTTCTGCTGTACGCAGTGAGGAACCAGGATTTCAGAATAAATTTTCTTCCTTTTGCTTATAAATATTCTGCTTTGCTTCCATTAAAAATGTAAGCATCTCAATAAAAATATGGTAGGTAAATGCTTAAAATTGTTTTACTGGTAAGTAGTAGGGTAGAGAAGAATCTGAAGTCGCATTGGATTAACTGTAAACACCTTACTTTTCTGAATAAAGCTGTCTGTGTTTCACTTATTTAAAAAAATCCAACAAACAAATCTATTGTATAAAAATAGATTAAGGATAACAGAAGATGAACAAAAAAACATGCAAAGTGCTTTTATGTATTAAATTACAGAGATTCTACAGACCCTAGAAAATGCTCTAAAACAAGTCAGCTCTGTGAATGTAATTACAAAGTCTCTATGCTTTGGCTCTAGCTTGTAATCTCAATATGTAGTACAAAGAAATACCTCATAATCCTCTTCTGAGGATTCAAGGATGTTGTTCACTATGAAAAGCTACATTTTTACTAACAAGAATTAATGAGTTTCTTGCAATTAAAATCCAGGAAGCAAGACTGCTGCTCCTCTGGAAAGTTTTTAAATAAAAAAGGAAAGTAAAACCAGTGTTATGAAAGAAGAAAACCTTACAAAGCAAGTAATTTTATGAAATACTAATTTAAATATTTGGCAAGGAGGAAAATCAAAAATTCAATTACTTCCAAACTTCTCCAGACTTTAAAAATAAAAATTAGGTTTATCATGGAGTAAAATAAAAAAAAAAAATAAAATAAAAAAAAGCCTCAAAACACATCATTAAAAAGCCTCATATTGATATCACAGGAATGAGTTAGGAGTAAATAAGATATAGCAGCAAAGGATGCATCTGGACTTTTCTTCAGTTTAAAAATTTGCTTTTTAACATTTGCCCATTTTCTTCAAGTTTTACATCAGGTTTACAAATAAAGTTTAATAGAAAATGGTTTAGTACAAGTAAAGTTTAATAGAAAATTATTTAGTATAATTATTCAGCTATTTTAGTGCTATTATTTAGTATTCAAAACTGACAGGAATAGAGTCTTCACCAAACAGATGCATCTGCTCCTAAAAAATGAATTTATTAATGGTCTACACATAATGCTTCTTTTAACCAATATTATCTTGAATATTCTGATTTCTTTTTCACAGTACATATAGTCTGTCGTTGTATATTGTCCATTTGGATGACATCTTTCAAATTGCTTCCTTTTACAAATAATGAAAATAGTGACACATTGGACACATTGTCTGTTGTGAGAATGGAGAAATTCTAGATATGACATCGCTTGAGAAGATAAAAATTACAAAAGAACCCCAAAACCCCCAAATTTGCTTTTGTCCTTATGTTTTGGGGTGTATTACAAATGCCTCCAAATGCATTGAGAGCTGGAAAGGAAGCTTCCAATTCCTCCAAATGAAGTCAACACTCTAGATTCACAGCTTGCTCACCTAGCAGCAGCTTGAGAAACCTAAGGATTATGAAATGTGCATATAAGAGTCACAGCATATTGCTTAGAAGACTTGTCAACAGCATAATCAGATGCAACTTAGTCCAGATTTTCTTTCAGGGAGTTACAACTGTGTATTATTTGTCTTATCATTGCATGTAAAGCTTCACTGACATTATGCTAAATTAATTACCTGAATAGGATCATGAAGTGAGGCCTCTACTGCTTTTGCTTTCATAATGTATTTTAAATCTAAAAGGAAATTCATAAACACTAGAGATCATGTTCAGTGTGAAAAGAAATTTAAACAGAAACAAGGTTGCTGCTATAGGGCTGAGGTACACCAACAAATCATTTAGATTTTCAGGAGAGGGAAGGTAAAGTGGTTGGAGAGCAACAGAAGCTTCATTTCACATCTCACTTTAATTGGAATTTGTGCATCATTCCAAGCTAAGCAGCCATTAGTTGTGAGCCTTAAATTTAAAAAGAAAACCACCTAATAGTCATTTTCTGCAGCAGAGTTTACACAGCAAGATTTGTAATACTTCTAGAAAGCAATAATGGAGCTGAAATCCAGTGAGAAGCTTCCTGTTACTGATGTGCTTTGCACAAGAATTCCTTAGATGTCTTCTCTATCCTTCCTACAAGACACAGCAGCAGAGCTCTGCTATAAGCAGAGCAGCTCTACAGTTTGCCTTGTTTTGCTGTCACCACTGCAGAGCTGCTTGGTGCTGGAGGCTCAAACAACCAACAGATCTCACTGGCACTTACTGACCAACCCAGAACTATAACAGAATGCCACTCCCAGGTACCTTAAATTTCTAGTGTCACGTGACAGAACTGCCTTGTGATTATATGGCCTTTGCACACCAAACTGCAGTTTTGCCAGCCTTTGGAGAAAACTGTTTTGCAAACCATGTTGTTGCATTCCTGCCATAGAGAATCAGGTGTCTTCCCTTCTCAAATCTAAAGCTCATCTCAGAAAAACCACAGGAGCAAGACTGGGAAGATAAACAGGCTCAGAAATAATAAAAGGAGGTATTAAACAAATGATGGAAACCGCACATATTTTCTTTACCAAGTATTTTCTGAAATGTAATTTTTTGTGCATAAAAATACAAATAGCATGCAGCAATTTTAGTGGCCCCAGGGCACATACAATGACAATTATGAAAATTATTTCAAATGTTGCAAACTGAGGGTAGTGTCTTTGGTGGTCATCTACAGGAAAAAAACTACAAATCTGCACTTCAGAAAGTTGGGGTCTTTTTTTAAGATAGAGCCAATTTATTTGTCTGATGTGTTTGGTGAATACCCTTACATCATTAAAATGTCCTTTAAGAACAAGAATGGGCAAGTAGTTGAATACATGAAGAAAATGGCATATTAAAAATATTAGCTCTTGGAAAAGTAAAGCAGCTCATGAAATAACCCACTTTATTAGGCTAGTTTTTCTAGTTCTAGGAAGTATCTTTACCAAATTTTACACATTACAGAAAATCTTTAGTGAAAATTAACTATTTGAAAAAACCTCAGTGGAATGGGATGCAATTAATGCTTAATACACCTCTTCTTTCAGGATTAATTTATATTATATCACAGAGATATGAACAGTATGACACTTTTATTCAAGGTCTTTTAGCCTTTAAAAGTGTGAAAAAAATTATCCAAAACTGAAAAACTATTAACATTATAATATTTATTACAGTCTGTGGTCTTGCTCAAATAATAAAGAGACATCTTTTGTTCAGTGACCTGAAAGAAAGCCTTTGTATGGGTTGTGCAAGAGAACTTGAATAAAACTAGATTCTGAGGCTACGAGACTCTGTTACATGTTTTACAAACTGTATTCTCACATCTCTATTTCAAGTAAGCATTAACAAATTGACTAACTCGAGAGGAATTCTATGAAGTTGACACACTTGCAATATGTTTTGAAGAAATGACATTCAAAGGTACTACAGTGTTATTCAGTTTTTATTTAATACAAAAAAATAAAATTATCCAGAGAGTGTCATAGCTGCCATTTTCACAAAGAGCAGTATTTTAGACGTTTCATACACATAGCCGCTGTTCCTGAATTTCCAATTGTAAAATTAACTTTGACCTTTCAGTTTCAGGTCAACAAAAGCTCAACAAGAATATTTATAAGCAAAAGCTCAGTAGACTTTCAAAAGTTTTTGAGGCATCTTTTGAACTACTGTTTTGGATAGCATCTGTATAAAAGCTGCAATATGGGGAAAATGTGCAAGAAAATAAACTAAAAATCTGAAATTATTCCACCCAAATCACCAAATGATTCCACCCTTGAACTAGTCACCTTCCCAATAACACTGTCATGTGGGGAATGACACCGCCAGGTTTGCAGGATAAGATATCCAGTGTAAACTGAAGGGATGGTTCCACCCAGCTGAAGAAATCTGCTATAGGAATTTGAGTGCGACTGCAGGTTCTTACAGCACAGATAAATGAACATAATGTCAGATTTTATACCTGTAGTAAGAATCTCCGCACTTTTTCCTCCTTCTAAGTTGATTAAAAGACACCCACAACAGAATTTGCTTTGCCTCTGAACAAGATAACTTTGAATTTCAAACATGCTTATTAAAATGCAAAGTTGTGCATCAAGGGGATGAGGGAAGGATGAGGATAGGTATCAGATTTATTTGTTTGAGATACTGTAGCTAATGATTTAGCAGAGCATGCTCGTCAAATATTGGATTATATGTATTCAGTCACTTGTTTTAAAAGAATACAGCTAATGATACCCTCCATGCATTATTATTCATGTGATTTGTACAACAAATACATGCTTTGCCTCTTTGTTTCCTTTCATTTATTTACTTAGAACAATAAAGATGCTAATTATGTTCATATATGCTGGTTGGTAACACTGCAATTAATTTCTGGACTAAGGCAATTGAATCAAGACTAGTTCATACAACAGAACTAATATATGCCTCCTGGAGGTCATGTATGTCTAACTGGATCTCTTTCAGGAAAATGATAAAATGTAATATTTGTCATCTATGTCCAAAAGCTGCTGAAGAGTACATGAATTCACTACAGAAAGAGCTTGACAAATTTCAAGCTACTTTTCTGTTCACATCTCAGGCTTTTGACAAGGTTCATTTCCTTTCGCATTTGTGAAAGACCTCCACCTGTTCACACAGTTCTCTCTTCAGTAGCATGCAGATGAGTTTTATACCTATAGCCTATGAACATATAGCAGATGGGGTGCTTTGAGTGCTGTCTGATCATTATCACTTTCCTACAACATTAGTAGTTCTCCCTTTGTTAAGTAGTTTGAGACTACAAATTGAATTCTGTATCTCATAGCAGGCAAACAACTTCATGAACATTTGAACTTCTTTTAAATCCCATTTCAACATGTCTGCTTTTTGAACAAAATTCCTTAAAGATTTCTGTATATTTCATGCTGTGTGCTATTAGGTTCAGAGAAATAATATAATAAATATAGTGCCATACATTCTATAATTTCATTACATAATTTTGTTTATAATGAAAGTTGGCTTGATATTTTATGACCATTGAGGTAGTGTGTTATTACTTTGTTGAAAGCTATTGGATCTTATAAAAGCATCAAGACAGTAATAACCATTGAGAGCTGCAATTTAGGGAGGACTAAATGAGCACATTTTGTGTTGCCCTCGTGTTCATTAATAGGAATTAAATGACAGGGTAATCACAGATTTTGTTTTGTTATTGCCTATTCCATCCACTAGCATTCTTCCTGTGCATGTGTCTAATCCAAATAGCCTTTAGATGAAGACTTACAACTCAGGCTTAGTGCTGGCTAACATCTGTCACTGCCCTTTGCACCCATATTTGACAGCATTTAGATGATCTTGACTTCAATATTCAAGACAGGTAGGAATTTAAAGTAAATATGTGTTTTGCAGTCCAAATTGCTGTTGGTATGCTCATCGCTGTCCTTAAAAGGCTGCAAAACAACAGCTGCTGCTTTATTCCTCGGCACAGGAACCATCATTTCCAGAAACAGAAGGGTCATGGCCATCATTTCCCATGACAGGGAACACAATGAAGACACAAAGTCACTCTATATGTATTATTTGGCATGGAATTGAATCATCTTTATTTGTTGAAAAAATAGGCTTGAGCTTCAAAAGCATATCCAAATATATTCAAAAGTATTTAGTTACTAATGAAGTGCTTCCAGCTACTAGCAAAAGTCCTCACAACAACAGAGACAAGCAAAGATGACAAGGGATATCACCTAAGAACTGATCTAGGAGCAAATAAAAAGTTACTTACCATTTTGTTCTCTCTGGACTCCAGCAGCAAGCAAATCTGGTTCCCCAAGACTTATATCATTGAGCCTGGCCCCTAGACATTCCATGCAAAGATGTTTGCACCATTCCTCTGCCTCAAGTTCTGAGGAAACAGAAAAAAAATCCATTCATGTTGATATTAAAAAAAAAAAAAGTGTGAAGTTAAATCAATACTTTCTTACTGACAAGGTTTATCACAATATGCTTGTGTTGAAACGTGAGTTATTAGCATAAAGTCCCACATTTATTTCTTTGCCTCAATTTAGGAACTTCTAAAAAGGGTTCCACTATGAGGACTGCATCTTCCATCCTCACATTTGAGGATAGGAGGTGGAGTTAACAAAGAAGAGGAATAATGAATTTTCAAGGCAGTATATTTCTAGTGGGCCTTCTGAAAGAAAAAAATGCAATTTAGAAAAACTTCATATATAATAGCTGAAATGTTCTTTACTGCTTTTTAGGCAAATCTGAACTCTTAAGGTACTTTCTTTTTCTAGAGGTGCTAGAGCATTTTTATAAAAGCAAAGGAAAAACAGTAATAAAATACTCTTCAAATTCCAAATTTCCCTCTCTGCTGCAGTGAAAGACTAAACACGCATCATCTCAGGTTGGAACTAACACAGTGTGAAACTACAACTAAGAAAAATCATGCAACTACCCTGTCTTTTACTTGCAGGAAAGACTTCACCTAAGGGAAAGTTCCTGGAGAGCAGGCTCAGTACCATACACTCACTGAGCATCCATGGTCACAGTCTGTCTCCATCTGAACATCTTTAACAGTGAGCGACTCCAGTGATCTAGAAATGTTACCACTAAACTGCCAGTTTTTTCAGTCCTTTTTTTGAGACATCGGGAAAATAATTTTTTGACAATCTTTCCAATGTGCTGCTGAAACTTGGAGAGAGAAAAATACTGCATGCAAGCCCCAAAGCATTTAGTGATGATGAATCATTGGAATCAGTGAAAATTTTTATCTGAGAAAAACTCCTCTAAGCCTCATTGGTACAGTCCTCAAATTCTTGCCTGGTTAGACATAGATCTTATAGAAACATTTGCTGGACAAGAAAGGGAGGCAGGCATGCTGTTCCAGGTCTCCAAGAACCTTTGGATACCTTCCTTTTTTCAGTGTCTTGAATAACCCAGGAACAGATCCATATAGTTCCTCAGTTATTCTGGCTATCAGCTGATGAATCTCCCAGACAAACAGCTGAAATAACAGAGCCTATTTTAGGATTTTTGAGAGTCAAATAAGGTTGTCATCATAAGAATTTCGGGGTGTTTTTTCAGTGTTTTGAGGTCATGGTGTTCCTCAACCCTTCCCGCTTTTTTGCAGTCTTTATCTCAGGGCACAGATTCCCAAAGTTGGTCTTATGACATCCTCACTTCTAGTGGTAAGAGACAGAATATTATGTCAATAAAACACACAGATGAGCTTCGTAGGTGAAAAGAAAATATTGAGGTAACAGCACACTGTTTTTTCAACACTGCTACAGGTGCATCTTCCCTCATAGAAGTAAGGAGAGAATATGCTTATCTCTGGACAGTAGGAAAAATTTACAGATTTTAAAATAATCAAAATGAATTTGTTTAAACACCTACTTCCAAAATTATTCTACTCATATATGAAGAAATTTCCTGTATATTTTCCCTTTCTCTCCTTCAGCATTTGCCATTTCCTTGGATACTTGTGAGGTCTTTTGAACCGAAGCCATGCCTTATAAATCCCCCTTTCCCGTGGAGAGGTTTCATGCCAGGGAAATAGGTGACAGAACTGGACCCCAAGACATGCTGCCCTATTCTGGCAGCATGTGGATGGGGTGAGGGAGCAGGGCACCAGCACACAGGTAAGAATTGAGGTGCCATCGAGCTACCCAACATCTGCTTCCAATTACAGATAAAGACGGGGCAATCAATGGGCAAAACTGGTAGCACAAAGGTGACAGTGCAAATCCAGGCAAGTGCTTCTATGGTTTTTTTTGCTTCTTTTCTGCCTAAACTGTGTCACAGAACAATATATATGCTGACCAAATACACAGCTCTATACAAAGCTTGAAATTTTTCCTGGAGTGTGGCCAGGATACAATATTTAATGTATTTTACAAAATATGCATTTTATTACTTTTTTTCATCTGCTTGCACCCAGACTGAAAGGGTTTGTACTGAAAATGTAGAATGAGATGATGGTAACTAAACACTAACATAACTTTTCTAATATTACAAATAACTGAGAAGAAAGTGAAACACAATGGTAATTCCATAAATCCAGCTTAACATCAGTGTATATTCAAAAGAGGACTCATGTAAAAGCAACAAATTCAACTTATATGTATTCTCACACCAAATTTCCAGTAGACGTTTTTGGAAACAAACAAACAAATGAAGTGGTCTAGGAAGCTGTTTCTTCTATGTGTCCTTGTTTTGCCTCCTCAATCTACTTGCTTCTCTCTTTTACAGGAACATCTAGGTCTTGAAAGTTTGGATCCAGAAACCCCCTTTCAGAGTGTTCAACTGGCAGTTTATTTTAAGCTGCTGCCTTATTGCTGCCAGACACTGATGATTAGGCCCAGATTAGACCATTCTCCAACTGCCATACAGAAGACACTTATCTTAGTATGAGCATTATAAGATCATGCCTATATTTTGAAAAGTGTAGGCTACAGCATGCATTGTACTGCTGTATAACTCAAAATTTCTATCTTGTCAAGCTTCTAAAATGATTGACTTCATGCTACGGGAAATATAGTTTCAATGCAGAGCTGAAATATCTTCCCACAGACCTGTGAGGATTTGTGTCTGCTGTCAGAAGAATCAACGTTATCTACAAATGTGTCTGGAAGGTCAAGGGTATGAAGGTAGTGCATGAATTAGTCCTGCCTAATTCATTCTGATAGCTATTGCTTACTTACAGAGATTTGCCTTCAACCTTTTCCTTAATGGACATGTGAACCCTTTTTTTTTTTTTTTAGAAGCAGGTGAATTACTTCTCAAAACCAAAGCCTTGATTCTCCTTTCACACTGCGCATCAATAAAGCAATTCACCATTCTTTTGCAAAACGTCTACAGAATGTCTTGTGTTTCTGGGAAACAAATTAAATATTACTTATGGTACAAAAAATTATTTATTATACTTTACAGTATATAAATGTGTCATATCAGCAATATTTAAGAATGCCAGGTACCACGTCAGAAAACAGAGATATCTCAGTTACTTCTTTATTTTGATTACCTGCATATACTGAAACAGATGAAATATTACAGTGGAACCAAGCAATAAAAAAGTGTCAGCAAAATTGTCCTCTTTAATGCATGTAGATTAGATTTATTAGTGGCAAATGCAAAGTTTTTAGTCGTAACTGGTACTTGTCATTGAAAAATTTATTTTCCTTTTAAGATAACTGAATTCCTGGGCTGAATGATAAATTGTAAAGCATGCTTTCACAGCTATAAATAAAATCAAAATACTTGCATTTTTATCTGTACTGTTATTTAATTATAAAATGCTACAATACAAATCTCATGAGGTGAGATAAAATGCAAAGAGATGGGAGACCTTAAATAGGCACTGTTTATTGCATAAGAAATATTACTGGGAACAAATTTGTAAACTTTTTACTCAACTTGCTATTGGCAATGTTTTCCTGCAGCTGATCTGAGTTTTAGGTCATGCCTGAGGTTATATGTCAATTCTGCTTTAGTTCTCAGGTGATTACAGTGTTACTGCACCTAGTGTAACCACTGTGTTGGATGGTGTGGGTTTATTGATATAATAACAACGGTGAAATAATACTGGCAAATTGTGTTAGAGATAGGAATTTGTCATAGCAAAAGTGTTCTTCTGCTACTTCCACTTTAAAATAAATCATTACACACAACATTCTCTACAGAAAGGGGGGTGAGGGGCAATGAAAAATATATGGACACATTTCAATTCACTCTCTGTAGAAATCCCCTAGATCTCTTTCCGTCTGGCCTCTAGATCCTCTAAGGCTAGAGGAGGGATTGTTTTCAGACTCCTAACTCAGGAAGCATTTTGTGTGTGGACTTAACCAAACACCTCCTGAATCCTGATAACTTCACATTCTTTCACGTTTTCCTTCTGTATCCCACAGTAGCATTCCATCTCCCACCACCACAAGCTGACAGCACAGCTGGATACCTCTAGGCTGAGATAAAGCCTCAAAGTGCTGACCCCTCCTGCTCAGTCCAGTGCCCTCCATTTCGGGAGGTCCATTCCCCTCATCACTATAAGCAGCAGTTTATTTGATTTGTAAATAAAAGGGCTCAATTTATATGCATCACCTAAAGACAGGCCTCTTCCCCGTCTCATGCAGCCCACATAAAGTGATGTGGTTAAGAATTAAGCTTGGAAATAGCATGTGTACAATATTAGAGGGGGTTATAAACATTATCCTTGTGCAAATCAAAAAACCTCACTTAGTGTTTTACGTGATGTCAAACTATAAATCTGAAATGTTAGTTTCTTCATTTCTGAAACATTTTTATGCATTTGCTGTACAAATTGTTTAGCTCTTCTTCCTTCTAAATGATGTCTACAAGAGGCACAAATCCAACTAAATATTCTTACCCTGAATGAAACTGGAGGATCTTTCCTGTTCAGATTAGTAGGATTTAGACCTGATATTCTCTACCAAAAAAGAAAGATTATACCGAAAAATGTGCCAGTTTATCTCTTCTAAAATCACTCAGGCTTAATTAGAAGTTAATAAGAAAAAAATATTATAGAATTTCCACAGGACTGATGTGCTGTTATACTGCACCACATAAAATATATGAAGCAACTTAATCCTTTTTTTTTTTTACTAGCAAATAATACTATTGCCTGCAGGCATGTAATTTCTTATCAAAATAAATAATACCTTAAAGACATCTATCCTTTATCAGGATATATATCACCCTCTGATGATTTGAAAATAATTTGATTTTATAAATATTTTAAATATGTTATCTACCATGTCTCTGTTACTTAGGGTACTTTTACTAGAGCACATCACACACAGACACAGATACAAATCAAAAGCAATGTGGCTATTTCATATCTTTGCTCAGAGGAACAGAGGGATAGAGCTTATTTTGTATACTAATGTATTACTGATTAACATTACCTATGCATGAATTTGGCAAATTTTCATTAAGTGATAGCTGTGAAGCAATGAAGGGGACATAATTCTATTTATTGTAAAAAAAGAGAAAATCAGTCTGTATGTAGACCAAAACTTACTTTCAAGGAGAAAGGAACAGAGATAATGGGCTGCAACTCCAACAGCAACTGGTTTATTAAAATTATTTTTTATTGACCAACTATATTTGAAGGTATTTTATGACATGTGGGACTCACATGTAGAATTTTCCCTTGTGTTTCAAATAATACTATGTCTAAGGAAACTTTCTAGTATTTTTTCTTGAATGGTGGCTTTTGAATATTTCACTTGGAATAAAGTGTTCTGCTATTACTTAAGTGTAAATCATTGAACCAAAAGACAAAGGAAAGTCATGACAGAAAACCACATATACTTTTAAAGCATATTAATTTACTGAAAATTCTACATATTCTAGCAGTGGCAAAATATGTTAAAGGAAACCTAGAAACATTATTTGAAAGAACTGTTGGTGAGTCAAGTTGCTGAAAAACTTGTCATTGCCACTTTTTAATACAATAACACCCTTACTATTGAACTAATAACAGCTACTAAAATTCATATGTATTTTTGACTATACCATTAGTTTAAAGACATACACACCTTTCATTTGAGCCTTATATCTTTTCCTTAAACAAATACCGAATAATTCAGCAATCAAGAGAAATGAAAATTACAGAATATGAACACACACTCTGTAACTATATACTTTATACTTTATCTGTTGGTATATTTTGCTAATGCTTTTTTTTTTTNCTATTTTAAACTTGAATTGGCATAAGGACAGCACAGCTAATTGCAATAGTTACCAAAGGACATTTATTAGCTTTTAAAACTGTTATTTCTGCCACATTTATCTGGAGATGCAAGATTTACCTAATTATGTACCTGTGTTTGCAAATAGCCAGCTGTATATGCCTGTATTTATTGAGATATATCAAAGCTGACATTTTCATGAAAATACCCCATTTTTTCCTGCAGGTCTGATAAGAAGTTTCAGATTGAATAACCAGCACTCAGCTACTAGTCTGCCTACTGTTCTGTCTATAATATAAACATGTGCAATATTAAACTAATCATTTTGAAGGCAGGAAAAGTATTTTTAAATATCATATTGATGTTACTGTCCATTCAACTCTTGTCCATTAAAGCAGCAAGAAGCAAAGTTCCCCATATGCAATGCTGCTTGAGAATGTAGTTTTCATACAGAAACAGAACTCAGATGACTTGTTTGAAAAATGGAGAGTGTATGGGAAAATGAATAGTCTACAAGGAAGTAATTTCCTCTGTTCGATAATACTACTAATGTAACTATAGGACACTTACTTGTCTTCCTTTTTTCTTTATGAAAATGGCAATTTCTACTATTAAAAAGAACTGTATATCACCTTAGTTTGTGATTAGTCCTACAGAAATGAACAATGCCATTCCAGGAAGCAAATGCAATTTAGTAGATAAATTAGTCCTTGAGGGTAGACTTATAGGTATTTTTAAAAATTATGTATTCTGATTCATGCTGGGGACTAGCAGCTCTTATTATACCACAAATATTTATCAAGTCTTAGTATGTTCAACAGATCAACAGTGAGCTGACATCATTACGCAAAAATATGCTACGCAAAATTTCACTCTCAATTCAAACTTTCTTTAAAGTGCAAAGAAAGAATTATGAAAACCTGCCTAAACATAGAAGAAACATTTACATTTTGTCTGAAACTAATGGGCCAGTAACAGGAGTCTGACATGGGAATTATACGGTTCCCCAGAACTGTCAATTCATACCTGTTTCAGCTGTTATTAATGTTAAAGTGCAATGGCATGAAAGTAAAATAACCTCAGGCAGCATGTCTGTAGTGGGAATGGCATAAACACCATCAGTCAAGTGTCCAAAAAAGGTCTGTCACCAGGAACATAACACACAGAGGATGCTATCACACCAACTTTTGCTGCTACCCCATGACTGGCAGTCAGCAATAGTATTTTTCTATCTTAAAAATTGGCAGTATTTCAGATTTAATCTACTCCCACAACATTTTTATTCCTCTTGGGAAAGTTATAGTGCTGTTTTTTAAATGCATAGGAAATTTAATACCTTCTGTGAAAATGTAAAGTATGCTTCCTTTCCATTTTCAAGTATTTAAGTTATGGTCTAGTAAGAGAATCCAATACCCAAATAAACTGGTACAAATCCTAGGGTTTATTTCACTTTTCTTTTTCAATATGTTAAACATTCAGGTTTATCTTACCTTAAGTATTGACAAATCTTGTTACTTGAAGATCAGAAATATTGTTAGATAAGATAAATAATTTTAGAAGTATTAGTTTCCTTTACAAAATCAAGGTGAAGAGGACTCGTTTCAAGAAGAAAAACGGCATACTATTGCCACTGTATGCTTCATTGCCCTTATGCCTTTGAACATGAGACTTTCACTCCAGCCATCTGAATATCTTCTGCATTAAATCAGCAGGAGCAGACAGTAACTAACACACTCAGAAGCTTCTTTGGCTAAACATGCCTAATTAAAGCAAGACTTCAAGCTATGAATACTTAAGATTTATTAAAAGTTGTGCAATTTTGTCTGAGCACAGAAGGCAGTGTTATTGTTGCCCTCTTCTGATATAAAGAGTCTAGGAAATTTTTCCTGCATGGTACTATACATGACTTTCATAATAACAAACTTCCTGAAAGAATACCATTTTTTCTTTCTGTGTTTCCATTGTCCAATAAATGCAAAATTTTCCCCCAAACTCTAAAAACTATTGTTTTGAAGATGTGAGTCCTTGTTACTATGAGAGTTAAGAAGGTTTTTATGGCATTGGAAGTGTAGAGAAACTCATTCAAAGCAATTACAGAGAACTTCTGATTGAAATCATCTGTAAGATCATAATGCAGTATGTGCTCTACTTGATTCTCAGTTGCATAAAACTTTACTCTGAGGCAGAACAAAGTATTAGCTCGAAATGACTCTGTGTCTTCCACTTCATTCTTGGGGATTTTTAATGTGGTGCTACCATAAAGAAAGAAATCCTAAAAGTTCATAGTCTAGAGTTAGTATCAAAGGAAATATAATTAGAAAAGTCTTTCTCAAATTTCACATCTACAGAATTTAAACCCAAAGGGGGATTACTTTTTCACTATCAATTTCTTACTCTCATTTCAAACTTGTATCTTTTATTCCCAGTATAATTGGATTTCTACATTTGATACATATAAACATTATTTAAATTGGAAAATATTTTATGAAAAGAAACATTCTTCGAATGTATATGAAAATAGATGCTCTCCAATAAGAAAAAACCTCCTGTAAATAACAGGAAAAAAACCTGAATCTAAAATATGAAATTTTAGATTCCTTGGTTTTTACTATACACCATTGAGATCTCTACATCATGATCAATAAATAAGAGACATATACGACTACCTGAGAAGATACAATTTTTTGAAGCAGAAATTAATAATCCATACTTATAATTAAGTTAATAGCACATTTTTTTCTTTTTCTTTATTAATTCAGCAGACTTTTAATATTCAGAACAGTAAATCTATGTCTTCTGCTGAACCAGGAAAACAGTAAATAGATCCATATTCAATTATGTGTCATTTTCCTCCAAGAAAATAAGTTGTGATGAATGTAATCTTACAGAACATACCAAGATGAAATGATTGGAAACTTCAAGAGCTCTGCTGAAGTGGTTTAAATGACTTCATGGCATGTTAATTGGAGACTCACTGATGAAAGATTACTTTATTTAAAATCTTTCATCTTTATTTAAGGGTAAACAACTCACCATGAAAGTATAACGAATGTTTAAATTTAATATTTTGAACCATATAAAGCAAGAACTGCAGCAAAAGATTAGGACTGAGGTCTGTAAATCAGAGGGGCTGATTACAGTGAGAAACAGTATCTGCAGAAGATGTAGCTGTATTTAATGCACACTGGTGATCAATTGCCCACTAACAGCTTACTTGTGAAGTGAATTTTAGGCACACACAGAACTAGAGGGTAGGAGAAGGATTTCTTCTTTATGGAGGAGTTCAAGTCATATGCTGGCAAAAACTGTTCTTCTGTGCTCTTCACTGAGACTCTAGGCAAAAGATCCCAATTTCTCATGACTTAAGCTAAATTCAAACTCATGTCATGATATCTTTTAGTGGAGAAAACAATCTAGAAAGCAAATTCTACAGAGAAATGAGTTTTAACAGTAGGGATGAGAAAATTGATCACTGTCATTTAAAAAGGAGTTATTCAGCACCATCAGCACACTCAACTGATGGGCAAAAGTACAAATCTTATGTTGCCATATGCCTTTCCTATTTTCTGCATTAATGATATTTAACAAGGAAATGGCTGACTTAAATGTCGCTCTTCCTTCTGCTTGGAGTGTGCTCCTCCTAAGTTCCACTGCCTTAAAAAGAAATGAAAAAAAATATCCCCTCTTGATTTTGTGGTAAGTGAGGGTAAACAGGGGTTTATTCATTTAGACATGAACAAATAAGTATGACACGAGGTTTTTTCTCCTGGATCACAGCATTGCAATGAGATCATAACAACAAACAAGTAATATAGAGCAACTATACACATAATTCCATCTTTTTTTTTTTTTTCCCCTGGAATTGGATAAGGGTATGCAGACAATTATTATTCTTTACATTTTCACAATAAACCCTAACATATACCTTTGCATAGAATTGCGATAACATATATAATTAAGGAACCATTTTCCATGCCCAAAACTAGTATTGCGATATAATAGATTGAATCATGATTGCAAAAAACTTGTTATACTACTGAGAGTGACATTTTGGAGAAGTAATACTTTACTAAGCTAGAAAGAGAGAAACCTTTTATTTTTATGTTAGAAAAAGTTGACAACTTCATTTATTCCCTTTATTTGATCCCTCATGAAGCCCAAAGTTTATTTCAACAAATACATGTATAATGCTTATAAGTACAAACTCCCAAATCTGAATGAAGATTTTTACAAATATGCTACTTAGAGAGTTATAAATCTGTAGTTTTTCATCACGACCTCCATTAAAGAAAGCATTCATAATACCCATTAGAATTCTTAATAGCTTTCATCAGCATAGATACAATTTTTCACATGCTGTCAGCTATTTGATTCACAAAGGAGATTAAAATTATAGCTGTGACAACATTAAAAAAATAAAATTACTTAAAATCTCATAATTCATGGACAACCACTATTTTCTTAGCTTAGCAGGCATGCAGTAACAAACTGCCTACAAAGTTGATCGACATGATCAGATGTAGAAACACACAACTTTCCTTCCAACTTCTTCCTCCTCACATTTCTCTAATTAAGATCATAGATTTTATAAATAAGCTTTTAGATATTAATATATCAAGCCTTTTCACTTACATTGCTATCTTACAATATTAATTCTTATTATAATCATGTCTACATTTTAATTAAAATTACACATATTGATAGGATATGAACCCAAGGATATATCCAGACATCAAGAAATGCATAGCAGGACATTGCATTTGAAGGACTAGTTGATGTGACATATGATTTTTAGAGTTTCTTTTCAGCTGGTTCTTAACCATAGTAAACCATGTTTGTATAGACAAATAATAAACACTTCCCAGAAACAATAAACTCTTCCCAGAAAAAAAAAAAGTATGATTGTCCATATGAAATACCATATGAGAAGAAAAGTATTTATACCCAGCACACACTGGAAATATTGTAAGACAAACATAAGGTAGAGGTTACATACATATATGAATATTGCTGATTTCTACTTTATTGCTGATGAGTACCAGCAGAAAGGACAGCATTTATTAGCAGGACAGTGCTGCGATATCCAGTGACATATGCTGGGAGCACTGCTTCTTGCATTACACAGACGTCATGGACGTTGCACTAAACTTGGAAAAGATTCACACTGTCACTGAGCAGAAACATTTTGAAATTACATTGGCTTTTTGAGTTTCGTGCATTAATTCATCCCCATCACTAGAGGGAAAAGCAGAGATAAATGTCAGGCTGTCTATTTAATTCCCGTCTTATTTTTCAGCAAGGTGATCGTAAGCTATAGCAAGGTTTAGGCTAACCTCCTTAAACATTTAAACAAACTTACCATGGTAACATTGCTGATGTTTAAAATATAAAGCAGAAGCTACACAGTAAGATATTTTGCCATTCTTACTGGATTCATTTTCATAGGAACATATTTAACACATATCTGTCTTCCCTAGACAGGTTAACTTAATTATCTAGAGGCTTGTCTATTAGCACATTCAAATTATCTTTAATTTTACATTTATTAGACATTTATTTTATATGCCCACAGCAAATTCTCTGATTTGATTATTTCAATTTCTAGGTCCAATCAAAATTATTAGTAACAGATGTAATACTGACTTTATATTTTATTTATGGAATATAAACTTCAGATACAGGATTCATTTCTTTCCCCTTGAAACTGAAACCAAATGCTACACTATTGAGAGGTTTGGCCAGAGAAGAACTTTGTAAAGAGACTGCCAAATTCACACTGTCACTGAGCAATTACCACTCTGGAATGGAACTGACTGTTTTCCAACAGCACTCCAAAGGGCTACCTTTGGGGGACACTTCATAAAGTACTTCCCATTTATGAAACAGAGAAAATTTATTTTAGTGAGGCATTGATCTTATTTGGAGGGTGATTAAATGGTCTTAATGCCCTTTCCCACACCACTAATTCTAAGCTTGCTTAATTTTTCTGCTAGCCAGTAGGGTTATGATTTTATCCTAAATACAGGAATATTTTAAAATATGTCTAGCTTACAAACAAATGATTCTTTATAATAGAACATTTAATATTATTAGGAAAATAACAATAATATCTATGTATTTTAACTTTAAAACTACACACATTATTAAGGAAGGGTTTGGGTTTAAAAACAAACAAGGAACTTAAGATTAGTTTTTCAACTTTGTCTTACACCATCATGAAAATGCAGGCTAAACACTCCTTAATGCTACCCAATAAATGACAGTCTCACAAGAGTTACTAGTAATTTTATGCTGCTGCATTTAAAAAAATTTAATTGCAAAATTAAGTCAAAATACAGATCCTTTTACTCTTGAAAAAATAAGAAATCGCCCACATTTTCAAAATGTTCAGCTTTCCTGAAAGTAAATCAATCTAATGTTCTGCCCTTTAGAAGCAGACCAAGATTCCTCATAATTCCAGTTAATATGGAGATTTTGCTTCAAAGAGAGGATCTAATCCTCATAAGACATCAGAAGACTGGTACATGTCATAAGAATTTTATTAAATATGAATCTTAAACCCCTAACATATGCCAGAACACTATATGGATGTGTTATTAATATACTTGGACATATTTGGAAGTATTTGCATTACTTTTGTGAGCAGAATTGTTGATTCTGACTTCACTGTGGCATGAAATGAGTGATCAGTCAATTTGAATTAAGAAAAAACTCCATCTAATAAGAAGCAACCCTAAACCTGCTTGATTTGTAGTAGAAACTGTCACAATAGGTGGCCATCAAAACCCATTGAACAGCACTGCAAGTTTGATCCACCAAACACCTGAAAAACTCAAACCCAATATGATGTTTATTCTGTCTTCTGGAGCATTTATAAATTGATAAAAACTGAATCTAAAACAAAAAGCAAAAAATTCTCAAATCAGAACATACATTTTTTCTCTTTTTATATAATGTTTTTTGGACCAATTGTAGCTGTTTCAGTGGGAGGTGAAATTTAATATATTTGTCATCATTAACACCTTACTTGCCTTATTTTCCCATTAATACACTATCTTATAAAACAAAATGAGAAAGAGTTAACTAAATGACTAAAAGCTAAAAGGCAACAACAGATTCTCTGTGGTTGTTTTCCATTGAATAATTTCAGTTTTTACCTCAGATTTTGCAAGGAAGATTTAAAAGCAGTTTGAAACAGTTGAAATTGTTTAAAACAAAACTTTAAAACTAGATGTGCTTTAGGAAAGGTATTGGAACAAAAGAAAGCTTTTTTTTAGAGCAAACAGGATAATTTATCTGTATGGATTGTTAGAACATTGTATGAATGTACTTGAACTGAAATTACAGAAAATACATTCATATTTTCCTCCTTCATTGCAATCTTCATATAGAGAAGATTGAATTGCATTAAATGCCATACTGATTTGAAGAAAAGCAACATATTTTGGGGGACTTTTTAAAACCACACTACTTTCAAACTACATTAAGCAATGATTATGACTGAAAGATTGGGACTTTTTTAAATTAAGCTTCTTTGGAAATCTGAAGCACAATTTGCTTCTTGGCCTTAGACTGAATTTCCTTATTTAAAACAAGAACTCCAAGAATTTAAGGCTGAACATCCCAAACTGACTCATACAGTAGAATTAATTCAGGAAATAATTTTTATTTACCATGGAAAAGGACAATTCTTGTCTGAAAAATTTATTGCTGCCTTTCTTGGAACTTACCTCCAAGATCATCAATTACTGTAAACAGAGGAATCTCAGCTGTCCGGGAATACACTAGTTAGTAACTGGAATATCTGCAGTTGGTGTACTAGTGATTCATTTGTGTATCTACCATATCTGTGGCAGTCTTTTAAAATACACAGGAAAAGTGAGCACCTTGAATTATTGAAATTCAGAGTTATTTTTACCTAAAATTTATTTACTTATGTTCTTAAAGCTAAGCCATAGTTTAATGTGTTTTCCCCTTAAATATTGGCAGAGAGATTAAAAACCTGAATGGGCTGTGACAATGCATTAAGCAGCTTTGCTCTACAGGTATAAAATCTGGGACAGCTCTAGAAAAACCTTACAAGAGTCACATAAAACCTTGTCTTTGCCTATCACTACATAGCTGCAGCAGTTCAGCATGTGGTTCAGTCTTAAAATTGCTTTAGTTCTCAACACTAGACAGCAGTGAAATGCCAATGTAGAAGCTTTACTGATCACCCTGGCTGCAGGGGTGCATTCTGTAGCACTCCATTCTGCAATCCATTCTGATTGCTCAACAGCCATGGGGCTGTGCTAATGCTGATACCACTAGATGTTGTGGCAACCTCTCAAAATGTTATGAAGATGGATGGACAGTGAACACCAAATGTTTACCTTTAGTTTGTTTTGTTATGGTCTGGTTTGATTTTCTTGAACGTGCACAAATTTGCCCAAGGTTTCCATGCCCAGACTCTACATGAAATAGATAATCTGATGCTGGATACACAAAGATTTCTGTGGTCTTTTACACACACTTCTCAGGTGCTTTCATTCAGTGACAAAGATGTTTCAAAAGACTTGAAACAGTTAACCTGCCAACAGTCCCATATACCTTACACACCATAAGTAGCCAAATGTAATGCAAGCTGAATAGCAATGGAGAATGAAAAATAGATTGTGTGTTTTAGCTTTGGAGCAGTAAATTATCCTGTTCTTCACTGAACTCTTCCCAGGCTCAGCCAACCATACATCATTTGTCAATACTCCAAATTCAATCTATAAATTAATGTCATGATTTTTGTGCTGTCACTAAACGTATGCTGTTCTCAGGAGAGGTCAGGAACTGCAGAAATAATCTAATTTTATGAGGTGATACATATTCACAAATCCCAGGAGATCTGACCTATATTCCATGTAGATGATCAGAAGCCTTTTTATCTCAGCTGATACCTGGATTCCACTCCAGTGTTAGCAAACTTGTGGATATCAAATGGGAAAGAAGTCTAGAATTTCACTACCTATGCACATCTCCACTGGCATATTAGTCAATAATGTCCCATATCAGTACTTTCCAGAAGACAAGACTGAAAGGATTAGAAGTTTGAGTGAGTGATAACCAAAGTAAACAGACATGCTAAAAACCTAAGAGGCTTAGTACTGCTAGTCCCAATAATAATAAAAAAAAAAGGGGTAATGATGGAATGCAGGAAGAAGAAAGAAAGAGAGAAAGAGGGAAAGAGAGAAAGAGAGAGAGAAAAAGAAAGAAAGAAAGAAAGAAAGAGAAAGCAAGAGAACACAAAGTGATACACAGTCATATATGATTATCTTAAACCTGCTAACGATTCCTTGATACACTAATATTTTTTTATATATGTATTGGGTTTACATGGCAAGGTAAGGTTTTGGTAGTGAGGTGTGTTGGAGAAGTGGTTTCTCTGAGAAAACAGCAGAAGCTGCCCTAATGTTGAACAGAGACAATTCCAGCCAGCTCCAAGGCAGACTCACTTCCAGCCAAAGCTGAGCCCATCAGAAATGTTGGTAGTGCCTCTGTGAAAAGACATTTAAGGCATGGTAATGTATGATAGGAAGGAAAACATGAGAGAAACAGCCCTGCAGACACCAGTGGGAAAGCAGGAGTGGGAAGGATATGCTCCAGGTGCCAGAAGAGACCCCTGTGAAGACTATGGTGATGCAGTTTGTGCCCCTGCAGGCCATGGAGGACCCCATGGAGCAGAGATCCACCTGCAGCCTATGGATGACCCCATGCTAGAGCAGGGGCACATGCACTAAGGAAGCTGCAGCCTGTGGAGAACCTATGTAGAGCCTGTGTAGGAGCAGGCTCCTGGCAGCAGCTGCAGCCCATGGAGAGGAACCCATGCAGGAGCAGGTTTGTGAAGGACTGTATATAATGGGAAAGATCCCATGCTGGAGCAGGGAAAAAACACGAGGAAGGAGCAACAGAGACAAAATATTCCCCTTGTACTGCTCAGGGAAGAGCCAGGAGTGAAGCTGAGCCTGTGAAGGGAGAGGTGGGGGAAAGGAGTTTTCAGATCTTTTTGTTGAATTCTCACTATCCTACTCTGTTGCTAGTTAGCCCAGGTGTGTTTTGCCTGTTTTGGTACTTCACAAACAACTCCCTGTACTTACCTTGACTTATTAACTTTTTATTGTGTCTTCTCCTCCTGTCTTGATGAGTAGTGGAAGTGAGAGAGAAGCTTAGTGGGCACCTCTCAGCCAGCCAATCACTACTACAAATCACTACAACATAACCACATATTCTCTATGTTCTAGATATGAATATTGGACACAGAGGTAGTGCAGATTTCTTCTATCCAACAATACAGACTGGATATTGCCATTGAACATGCCCTGCCTCCTTGAAGTTCTGTCATTATGTTTCCCAGTAAGAGCAGGAAATCATGTTTTTATATTGACTCTACAGCAAACCAGATGAGAATCATGGGGGATTTGCAGAGACGTGATGCTTTCCTAACAGAAAGCTGCACTATTTGCAGACAAGAGCTGGCCTGTAGCCAAGACTGGTTATATCTAGGCCTGAAGACATAACCAAAAATATAATTCTTATTGACTTCTCATCATCAGGCAATGAACACTACAACCCTTTGCAGCTGACACACCTCAACAAGGTGCTAACATTTCTTCACAGTTTTAAGGGGTAAGTCTCAAGACAAGTGATGATTTGCTCTAAAATGTGTTATTCTTAGAGCTGGTTGAGAGTTTTCTGAGTAAATCCAGATGCATCAAGACCTAAATGCACTGTCAGAAAACTATCTATCTCACTGCCTGTCTGCACAGCTGGCTGCTGAAGAATCCACAACTTCAGCATCAGGTGCAGAGGTATCATGTTGATGGGGGTCAGAAGCCTCAAGACTGGGGAAGAATAACAACTCTAATGATCAAGCTCTGTAGTCTTGCCTGAATCTTTTTTGAATTTCCCTTCCACAAGAATATTTTAAAAATCTATTTTTAAATTGCAGTCTTTAGAACACAGGAAGTTATAGATTTGAAAGCATACAAATATACACTGTTAGATTTGTAGTGCTGGGTGCTAGAAAGTATCAGTCTGGGAAAAAAATTGAATCCATTTCTCCTGGTTTTACAAAAAAAGCAACTACTTAAAATACTAAGTCTCATTCACTTTTTTTCCCAAGTACCTATCACAGCAGAGGCCCTTATAACAAATTACTCAATTAAAGAACACCACATGCATTATGCATGGCACAGACAAACCAAGATGGAAAAGAAAGGCTTTTCCTCTAGCTTCAGCTATATATACTATGCCATTCTCTTTCCAACCTGATATAGAACTCCTGATATACTTTTGTTTCTCTTAATTATGTTAAAAAACCCTAAAGAGGCAAGATGCAATCCACCAGGAAATGGGCTCAAATTGCACCAGGGGAGGTTTAGATTAGATATTAGGAAAAATTTCTTCACTGAAATGGTGGTCAGGCAGTGGAATAGACTGCCCAGGGAAATGGTGGAATCATCATCCCTGGAAGTTCAAATGTGTTGTTTGTTAAGAATTCACTTCTATGATCAGCCTAATAAAATCAGGGTAAGATATCTAAAAACCTGAACAGCATGTGGAAATAGCAACCTTAAGTACAATGATGATGGCAAAAAGTCCTTTAGAAAATCCCACAGCCTTCTATGTTGTGGAAAGAAAGTAAGAAATTACGTTGCTTAGTGTACAGAAACAAATACTTACTGTGGGGTGTTCTGCAAACATCAGAGTGTTTAGTAACATGGATGTTTAAAAAGTAATTTTAAAAAGAAGACACAAAATTTGCATGTAAACTTCATCCTTTTCAAGCATGGGTTGTTTCATGGCATGACTCCATATTACAACCCCATACATGGATATTTTTGTAAAATTAGATTCAATATCCACATATATATCTATACTCAATGTTTAATATAGAGAAAAGTCCTCTGCCTGAGATTTCTTCTAGACTTTGACACATTCATTTGTCATCCAGTTAATGAAATTATCCCAGTCCTTCGTCTGCAAACCACCAATTACAACTAGAATATGAGGAAATTTTATGCACAGAACTCATCAAGATTTTCTGACTGTTTTCTGTATTCCTTTAATTGTTGCATGTGAATGCCTTTTGGCAGTGTAGAGCAGGCCAGTATTTTTAAAAAACAGGTGTAGATAGTATGAAGGCATGTTAAAATAGGTCATGTCTTATTGCTTTATCTTATAATAAAATGTGTTTACAAGAGAGAAAGTACATTTGGACTTTCACACTTGCAATATGATTAAAAATTATTCTAACTTAATTTATGGCATGAATTATACAAAAGGATCTCCGTATCTTTGTTTCATAGGACTAGAAGCTATTTATGGCACAGCACTTTTATCAAAACCACTAAAAATCTCAAAATGAGATCAGAAAGAAATCCTGCTGTACAGAGATGCACAACATATTAGCAATTTCAGATTTCAGTTCAAGGTAAACAGCCAGAGGCTAAGGAAAACATTTTTTTTTTTTTCAGCCGAATGTTAGACCATGTTGTTAGTTCTGCATTTTTAAGGGCTTCTGTCATCTCAGTAATACATACTTTGTTCTAGTATAAAACATACAGCTTGCAGATACTAAAATGTTCATTGATTTTAAACAGCTTACAACCCCCCCCCCCCAGTACCAAAATCCAAACCAACAAGTGAGCAACTAAGACACTTTCTATTAAAGTCCAACTTCACATGCCTGACATCCTAAGCTTCAGCATCACTAACCCACCTCCACTCCATGCTTACTTGGAAAGGCAAAGGTATGTAGAACTTCTAGGGCAGAGGCTTTGAGCTTCATGCATTTCTCCTAGTCACTCTAAATTCACTATTCAAGATGGTGCTGACCTTGCACCATCTACCAGATGAAGCTGAAATCTTCTTGATCTCTTCTCTTTGTCTTCTGAACTTGCTCAGTTTCTTCAGGCAGGAAGATTTTTTTTCTAATCTTTTACTCTGAAGAAGTTCTAAATGCACTCTTAAAATAGATAATTCATCATTATCTTAGCTATCTTCTTTGGCTTTTGTTCCTATGGGAACAGTTTATACTTCATATAAATTTCAATACCTTCAAGTAAAACTGTGATGAGGAAAGCACTGATAGTGTCTACACTTCAATATATTCGTCCAGGACAAAAGAATAATACTTCTCTACTTAGGATCATAGAATAGCTTGGGTGGTCAGCAGTAACCAAGGTCCTGATTTCAACCTTTTTGAAAGATGGATACAATGTTTCTTTTCTCCCCCAGTCACCTAGGACATGACTCGACTTGACTGACACAACTTTCCAAATATCATGGAGAGCATTTATCTAGATCCACTGTGCTAGACATTATTAAAGAGTCTCCAGACAAGTTTACAGTACGTGAACAGCAAGGGCAACTGAATCCTTATCACCTCTGCAATTTACACAACTATATAACCAAAATTTAGGGAATGAAAACAAATTTCAGCCTCCAAAGGTTTTGACTTCCAAAGTCTAAGCTTTAGGGTTTCCCATACTGCAATCTTAGAAAAAGTTTACCTTTCCCAATTCCTGCATTCAGAAATGTTACAGCTTTCCTACTTATTTTGTCACAGCACCTGTGCATGCTCCTACTGGAAGTTAACCTTATTTCCTTCCTGTCCCACATTTTCCCTAAAAACTGAGAATGCAGCAGCGTTCCTAGCTCAGGGACCTGCCTGGAAGAAGTGTTGAAAAGTTGGTGACTATTTTGTGTGTCTACTGTTTTCAAATTCAGCATTCTACTAAAAAAAAAAAATTGTCTTCCCAAAATATTGTTTAAATGCTAAATAATTTTAGAACTAAGTCTGCAATCAATTAATAATGTAGAAGTGACTGAAAAAGATGGAAAGCAACAGTCTAGAACCTGTTCCATCAAAGCTATGTCCTGAAGATGGAGCATAATTTTCTGCATTCGTTCCATTTGCCAGGAATACATATTACCAGTACATGTCAGAAAATTGTAACACTGTAGTTCAGACAGATAACCAAGAAAAATGAGGATCAACTGGCAACCAAGTGCAATGAGAGGAAGAATCCAAATACTTCTACTTTATATATATTAAAGTCAGAACAGAGATGCCAACTTATAGGCAAAAAAACCCCAAAAGACCAAAAAAACAAAAAACCAAAACCAAAACCAAACCAAAACCAAAACCAAACCAAACCAAACCAAACCAAACCAAACCAAACCAAACCAAACCAAACCAAACCAAACCAAACCAAAACAAACCAAACCAAACCAACAAAAAAACCAAAAAAAAAACCCCACAAAAATAATAAAAAAAAAAAACACGAAAAACAACAACCCCCAAAGCCGTTATTAATAAAAGGAAACACTTTGTCCAAAACAAGAGAATATGCACTCTAAGAAAATTTTAACATTACCATGACTCAGATTGAACTTTTCCCTGAAAGTGGATGGTGTTTCAAAAATTGTGATAAAAAAGGGAGAATGTAAGAAACCAGAGCAACATATTTATATTCATGTAATGCCTGTCCTTTCAGTCTTTGTTAGAACACAGGTGTTACATATAAAAGTGAGAGCATGCATCTGATCTCCAGTGAACCATATGCTTTATGAAGAGTGCAGGTTCCTTTCTCTCTACATATAAACAAACAAAATCAGAAAATAGAAAAGCTGGAGTCATAAATTTTCATACAAAATCCCACCTTAACAGTGAAATATACCATGTTTCAGAATAGTTTCAAGTATTTAGGTTTATTTTTCTGCATCCAAAATGTGAACTTTGTATTCTTCTTTCCAGTGCCCAAACAGCATTAGGCAGCTGTTCTTCACTTTCACCACCTCCATGATCCTGGAGCTTCAAAGTCACAAAAATAAGAGCAAAAATGGGAACTTCGATCTGGTTATTCTTGAATATCAATATGAATATTTTTAAGCTTTATTTTTAAACCTTATATAGCCATTTGTATTGTTAGTCATAACAGCAAGTATGAACACTGACGCTTCTTCTTAAAGTCTCAAAGTTTCACAGTAATTTTAATGAAAAACCTCAAGGCTTCTTAACCGCCAAAGGATACAGTAATATGAATTGCATCTAACACTCCACTGGTATCTGTCAAACTCTTTCTGCACATAGTGGTTTTGCTTGTGAAAACTATCAAGGAGAAAAAGCCCAACTCATGATCAGTAGTAATTTGCTAGTAGCCCAAAAGCTTTTTCAGTACAAACATGAAATGAACTTGTGCCTTTTCAAATGATACCACCACTGTATTTTTTTTTTTTTAAGGAAAGAAAGCAACAGCAACAAATGGTGAAAACAGACGTAAAAGGAAAAAATATATGAACCTAGAAGAAACCCACATTGCCACTTGACACCAACAGACTCAATTTCAACAAAGCAAAACTTTTTTCTGGAGAGTTATGACAAAACCTGATTATCACAGTTTGACTGCACTCAAAAGAAGCTGAAACACAAGCCTACGGAAGAAAAAGCCTGTTCATGCTACAGATTTATCAAAGAGTTTTATCAAGGTAACCATCACCGAAGCAAGACATTTAAGAAATAAAAATGGTGAATTGAGCCAAAACCACAAGAATGAATAAACCCCTAAACCAGAAGCTTCAAATAGAGTAACTGATAGACACTTTGCAATAACTCAATTCTATTTTCCCCAGGACTGTGAAAGTTTTAAGGGAAAGTCAAACTATAACCGCTTAAAAATAATGAAGATGTTTCTCAGCTGTAATGACTCCAAGCTGCAGTTCATCCATGTCTGGAAAGAAAGAAACCCCTTCAATTCATCTACTTCTATACAGAGTGGAGCATTGTACTGAAGAGAACACAAAAATGTCAGTAACCTAGGGGATGTTTCCTTTTGTTTAACAGTGGCAGTTTTAAGATTTCTCTTAATTTTGCCCCTTATGCTACAAATGTGATTTTGCCCCTTACGTAACAACTCATTCGATTCTCAAATCACCAAAATCAGCTCTCAGCTCTAATTTGTCTCTCTTATTTCTGTCTCCATAATATTTTCAACTCCCCTCATTTTAATTTTTTTTTTTAGCACCAGGTTTAAAAGTTCATCAGTTTTCATAACATTCTGTCATTTAGAAATCAAAATAGATTTTACACAAACCTCTGCTGGAGGAGCCACTAAGCATAAAATGCCCAGGGATTGGTATCACTTAGTATTTTGCTGTCATCACTAAAAGAAAAATCAAGCCCCCATATGGTCTGTCCCTGACTAGTGCAAATCAGAAACAGCATTCCTTGAAAGCTAGCTATTATTCAGGCACAATCCTCGTCATGCTAGCAACTTCCAGAACAGCACTATAAAATTCTAGATTAAATCAATACTCATGCCCTCCAATTCCATTTTATTGTTGGTCCTGTGCAAATACCATTGCTCACTGCATCACATCTACAAGATGTGAGAGTTTAAAGGGCATTTCAGGAAACCTGTCTCAGTTCAGGCACTTGCCTTACAGTCATATTACAGATATCGGGCTTGCAGGAAGAAAAGCATCTTAACAGTTACACGCATCCAGGCATGGCTGTAACTACACAAAAAGTGACAGCACACCTACCCGAAGAAAAAAACTCAACAACAATAACAAAAAGTCCCCAACCAAACAAGACCCACCCCAACAATTTTTTTAGCAAAGGTATCAGAGAAAGTCAGCATGTCAAACCCAGCAGCTGGAATCCATAGCTAAAAGACCTTCTCCACTTGCTTGGTTATACACTTCAGAATGAAGAAAAAAAACAACCAGGATTTCATAATTCTTAATTAAAAAAAAACCAACAAAAAACACAAAAATTCCCTTAATGGCAATAACTTTTCACACAATTTTCAGGAAGGCTCAATTTGAGATCATACCATGTTCCTTGTTAGGGCAGAAGCAATTTCCCATGGTTTGAAGAAGAATTCCCATGCTTTAAAATCTGTTGCAGGTTCACTGAGTTATAGACTACTTTTCATGTTAGTTAATCAGCCCCAACTTCTCATTAGTTTACTTCCACTGAAACAGCTCTCATGGTAGCAGAGAACTTTAAAATGTTGCTCACTAATCACCAAAGTTACAAGTCCACTAGAGAAGATGTCAGAAACAGATATAGTGACAGCAAGAAGTTTCCCTTTCTTCCTGAAGAGGGAAAATTCTTCTCTAAAGACTTGTTATCCCAGGCTTTTATTCAGGGAACTGTAATATATAAGACTGATTTGCTCTTCAAGATATTTCAATAGGGTTTCAGAATGGAACACATTTCTACAGGTGTTGCAGATGTTGGGAGCACTGCTGATAGTGATGGGCAGGTGATAACAAAAGCATATGGAGGATTCTGATTTTTCTATAGAATGTTTTCATTAGCAAATGAAAATTACTGACAATTAGATGCATGTCAGATTACTAATTTGGTGAAATTCTAATGGAAATATAGGGGTCACATCCCACCCAGAGCTCAGACTTGCGAGTAGCTGCCTTGAAAACAGTAAGCAAGATGAGGGACTAAAAGATTCAGAAGCTTAGGAAAAAAACACAGGCTCTGAGCCAGCACACCCAGTGGGCTGGTATCACAGCTCTCAGGCTTTCTGGGGAGAACCAAAGTGTTCTGCGTCTTTAGAGACCTATTTAAAGCAGCATAGTACTTTATTGTGCTTAATTCCACAATTAAGAAAGCTATGCGCCAGAAAAATGTGCTGCTTTGTGCCACTTTAAGACAGCACAGAGGAGAAGACATCAGCTCATACTATCAAAACCAAAATGATACCATTACTTTAAATCATTTTCTGGTACAACACTGACAAAATCCCTATCTCACATTGTTCAGTCCCTAAAAACAACTCAGCTTTAGGTACTCCTTTCTCCTTGTCTCCAAAAAATTGTTGACTCTGTGCTCAGCAGACCTTCTGCAATGGGTTTAATGTTATTGTCCTTCCTCTGGAAGTCAAGATGATAAGAAACAAGGTATCTCCTTCTGTATATTCAGAGGCTTCATGGTAGAAAAATGTCCACATTATTTTGGACACTTCTGAAACTCTCGGGTACTAAAAAATTCAAGGTCAAGCAGTCACAATTCCAGAAATTTTTGCCTTGAGTCAAAACCACTTGAGTGTTTTTTTGACACTGAAGCCATGGGAAAAAAAGAGGGATTAATAAAGTTATTGTGTTAACCAAAGAAGTGGCAAGAACGTTTGCCAAAATAAACACCATTATGTGTACGTCACTATACGTTGTGAGGCTGTTAAAAGTCTATGCATCTTCCCATATAAGCCACTAAACAAGAGCAGAAAAAGAATCCATTTTAAATAAGAAGCAAGCTCTCCGCATATTCCTTAAATTTTGTTAAGTTTCTTACAGGAAAGCCAAGTACTTGGCACATTTCAACAGCAGTAAAAATGGTAACAGTTTCTTGTGAGAAAACAGAATTCACTGTGGAAATGACGAGAGAAATAATTTTTTTTTGGACTGTATCTTCCTAGTTCAGAAAACACAAAAGATTTGGAGTTAAAGCCAGATTTTAGTGAAACAAAACAGTGTATCTTTCTCATCTGATAGATGTGATGCAGTCTATACTGCTTAGATAGACTGAAGGCATGGAGAAATGCAAACTGATTGAAACTCCACTATACTCACAGCTAAGATTTGTGGTCTTCCAGAAACAGCAAATATCTGATACTTTTATTGCTCCATCTTCTCTGTATTCTCAGATCACGTACTGAACTATTTTTTTCTCCAGACTTAACAAGCCCTCAGCCTCTCTTCATATGTCATGAGCTCCTGACTCTTGGTGCCTTCCCCTGGATTCACTCCTGTATGTCAATATTGTGCTGAGGGCACAAAACTGGACACAGCAGTGCAGACGTGGTCCTACAAGTGCTGAATAAAAGGGAAGGATCACTTTCCAGTATCTGCTGTGAAGACCCCAGCTAATGCTGTCCAGGGCATGCTGTGCACCATGAGCCCCAAGCCTTTTCTGCAGAGCTGCTTCCCAACAGCCGACACCAAGCCTGCCTTGTGGCTGGGATTACCACAAACCAGGGGAAAGAGCTTTTGTTCTTGCTGAACTTTGTAAGGTTTATGTAAGCACATTTCTCCAGCTTGTCCAGGTCCCTCTGACAGCAGCCCTGCTTTCCCTATTAGGGTCACCCCCACCTGGTGTCACCGGCAAACCAGCTGAGAGTACCCTCCACCTCATCATGCAGGTTGTCAATGAAGACATTGAATAGGATTGGTCCCGGCACAGACTCCTGAGGGATCCACTACCTCCTGGCTGCAAGCTTGGCTTCACAACCTTGGTTTTTTAAGTCCAGCCTATTTTCTGTCCGCTTTACAGTGTCTTTATCCATCCCATGCCCCACTAATTTTGGGGGCTATGGAGGAAGCTACAAAGGGTGTAAAAGACCATTAAAATCAAAGTATATAAGAACCACTGTCTTTCTTCTGCCAGACACCTCATCATGGTAAACATGATCTCCATATGGGAAATGTTTTTTTCTACTCCCACTCACCTTGCTGTCCTTCGTGTGTTTACACATGACTTGCTCCAACAGTGCTCTCAGTGACTGAGGTGAGGCTGACTGGAGTACAATTATCTGGATCCTCCTTGTTATTCTTGACAATCAAGTTCCACTAACTTATGTATGAAATCCAAGTGATCCGGGTGACGACTATGATTTCAGAAACTATGATGACTATGATGTAGACCTGAGTATGCCTTCCTCTGCTGGGGATACTGCATCATGTTCTAGGGCTCAGGGACCTGGAAGGCCTGAGGTCAAGCCTTGTGAGTGAAAACCACAGTGTAAAAGGTACCTCAGCTTTCTCATGACCCTTGTCACTACGTTGACCATTCCAGCAATCAATAGGGCCTTTATTTTACTCCTGATGTACTTTAAGAAACCCTTTTTATCTTGTACTTCCCAGAGCTGGAGCTTGCTCTACTCCATTCCTACATAAGCAGACAATGCCTATGTATCCCTACCAAGCAGTCTGTCTCTGCTTCACTGTAGGGTATTTTTTTTTTTTGTGCTTGAGCTGAGTCAGGAGCTCCATGTCCATTCATACTCGTCTTCTGTAAAGCTTGTCTTCTGAGAATGGGGAGAACAGTTCTTGTGCTCAGAGGATGCTGTCCTTGCAGATTGGATAGCTCTTCTGGGCTCCTTTTCCCTTCAAGGATCCACAGGATCTTGCTGAGCATGTCCCTGAACAAACATCTCCTCTCATCAAGCCATTGATCATCTGTATCAAGAAATTGTGTTCAATCTGTTTCAGATTGTTTTCAGCCTTATTGGCTTTCTAGTAGTTACTGCTGAGGTTAAAGTCACCCAAGAATTTTAATGCCTGGGGCTGTGAGGCTTTTTCTACCTGCCCTAAGATTGCTTCATCTGGCTTCTCTTGTTGATGAGAAGGTCTAGAGCAGGCATCTACTACATCACCTGTCTTGGCCTGAACTTTGATCTCTGTCCACAAGCTCTCCACTTGTTTGCCACTTCAGCCAGGGTTCAGTCCACTCAAAACATACCTTTGTATAGAGCCTAAAGGGAGAGCATTCTCATACTGAAACCCTGTCAGTACCTTAAGGTATCTGTGCCTTGTATTTACAACTGTTTGCAATATTTGATCTAAAACCTACATAATTCATTACCTGGCACACTTTTAGCTTCCTCCACATTTCTCAGATTTTGTTTCACTGCATTTCATTTATTATTTAGACTGTACATGATGCAATGTTTATATGATAATATTGATATGGAATAATAGAACATCCAGAGTAGGAAGGGATCTACAAGGATAATCGAGCCCAACTCCTGGCCCTATGCAGGACAGTGCCAAGAGTCACACCATGTGCCCAAAAGTATTTTCCAAATGCTTCTTGAACTCTGTCAGGCTGGTGCTGTCATCACTTCCCTGCAGAGCCTTTTCCAGAGCTCAACCACGCTCAGGAGGAAGAACCTTTTCCTAATTCCAACCTAAACCTCCCCTGACACAATTTCAGGTCATTCCCTTGGGTCCTGTCATTGATCACCACAGAGAAGAGATCAGTGCCTGCCCCTCCTCTTCCCCTCAAAAGGAAGTTGTAGACTGCAATGAGGTCTTCTCTCAGTTTCCTCTTCTCCAGATCAAGTAACTTCAGTCACTCCTCATATGGCTTTTCCTCTAGGCCCTTCACCATAGATACATAATATTATATATATATTTTAAAAACCCCGAACAACATATATCTAGTATTATCTATATAAACTTTTAAAATGCACAGTTTCAAATGCGTCACTAAAAAACACAAACTTTAAAGAATTTCCCACTATTTTAAAAAACTTTTTTTTCTGTTAAAATATACTCTAGGACACAGATGTGTACAACTGTACTTTCAAACAAGAAAATAGTGCACTTTAATTGTGCAGTGTTCAGTGTCTCACAAGTAACTACTTGCTATTATGTACCATAATGCCCAAGTCTTGTTCTATGCCTGTCTAGTCATTATGCTATGGAGTCATTCAAACCACAGACTGCTTGACAGCCTGCTTTAAAATATCCGGAGGTTTTAGCCACTTATTTGCAATGGCATGATAATTATTAGTTTAGTAAGTGCCCATAGCAAAGCTTGTTAAAAAAAGAATGTTTCACATCTTGACTTAATAACATCTTACAGGTTATTTTTTACTAGGATTTAAAAGTTTAGCTGGAAACCTCTAGTCTTAGACCATCTGCATACAAAGAAAAATAATGGAAAAAAGAGCTCTGCAACACCTCTAACACCTCTCACCACATATCAAAAAAAAACCCTACCAAACCCCAAAAGACCTGAACCCCTGAACCCCAAACTCCAAAGTTTTTTGTTTACCACAAATTTCTTTTAGCTAAGAATTTCTATCTGGCATTGTGAGTTAATTCATCGAGCCAGACTTTGATGTGTAACTTGATTTCTTCAAGCTAGAGATGAAGCACCAATTGCTTACCTGACTCACACGCAAATGTCTTTGATGTCTCATCATGAAAGATAATTGCCACTGCATGCTTCTTTGTCTCTCGAGGCAATCTGGTTATGTTTTTGATATTGTGCAGCTCAGTTACCTTAAAATGAAGAAAAGTATTTTAGACCGGTATATAAATAGTACAAATAAAAATATTAACCATAACTGCTCAATTTTAACTACAAACTGTTTTTCCCCTGTCCTAGTTTCAGCCAGGACAGGGTTAATTTTTTACAGTAAGCAGGAGAGGTGTGTGGCACGGCCCAGATGTTATTCCATTCCACCTCACTCATTGCCAGGGCGGGGGTAAGGAACTCTCTCTTCTTCCAGTGGGGAGAAAGTATGGTGGGGAAGAGCCATATATTGTTGCAGGCTGTTTTTTTCCATGTAAATTGTTTCTTTGTGTATTACCTTATGCCGTTTATATTGCTGCTGTTTCTGTTCATTTTCTTGTCTCATTGCTGTTTCTAGTAAATCATTCTTATCTCAACCCATGATTTTCAGCTTTGGTGCCTCCAATTCTCAACTCCATCCCAATGGAGTGCGAAGGGGAGGGGAAGGAGGCAGCGAGTGAGCAGCAGCGTGGTTTTGAGTCCCTGTGGGAGAACTGAACTGGGGAGTACCATTCCTAAACTCCTAGGGTTATTAATACTTTTAAGCTTTGCAATTGATAAAAAGACCACATAAATAGGTAGAGTCTTAAGTTGCAAAACTTTAATAAGTCTATTTCTATGATAAATTTTTACAAAACTCTGTTTCTTTAATAAAGTCCTATGTGAAAACAGTTTAAAATGATATCAACTCAGCCTTGGGATTTTGTATAATCTATTTTTCAATTTCTATACTCATACAACTTGGATCAGTTTCAGAATCTGCATCAAATACAAAACCTGATGTTGGAAGAAAAGTGTTTCATTAATTAAGAGAGGTAACTCAAATAATATGTCAAATAGTATCACTACATTTGTAAGGATACATCCTCATATGTATTTAAAATGTATCTGTCATCTCAAAAGAACTCTAACTTTTATTTTATTTTCTAAATATTTGAAAACTTTATCAACAATAAAATACTCTAGCAGCAAATTTTTACAACATAAAAAAATATATTTCCATTTTCTTTTGATGCAAGTATATAACTACAGTTAACAAAAATGGAAGAAAAATATGTTATTTCAACCAGAGCTGATTGTCCAGCCTATATTAAACTGATTAACACTTCATATATTTTTCTCAGTTTCTTGGAAATCTGGGCAAACTTTATCTGTTTAGAGTTAGTTTTGTTTGGTTTTTTTTTTTTTTTCAGGCAGGACATTTGCCTCAGGCAGAATTAATTTCTAGAAAAATGTCATCTATGAGTTTGGACATTTATGACTACAGAAAAAAATGGACTGAATGTAGGTGGTTTTTTTTGTTTGTTTTGCGTTGTAATTGTCATGCTCCTAGTGTAAGTTCCAGCATTTCTTTTCACATGTTGAAAACAATGTTTTTAAAGCAGAAGAGATTTTATATGGTGCAATAAAAAAAATGGAATACGTTGGGGCAAAGACATTTCAATAAAATATTGATAGCAGATGAGCAGTGAGAGGCATCAAGCCAACAAAAGAAACTGAGACAAAGCATGAAATGGAATGTGTTATGTGCTGACAAACTTGAGACCAGAGCTGAAGACTGCTCTAGAGTCTGTCTTGACAGCCTTCAGCAAAACTCCTTCCAGTTTGTCAATACTGTTGTTGTAACAGGTGGGCCAAAGATGGATGTGGTACTGTACATACAGTCTAATGTGTGCTGAACTGAGGAGAATAATCATTGTCTGTACTGACTGGCCATGGCTCTGTCCACACAGCCCATGGAGTTTTGCTGGCTGAGGCACCAAGATCCAGGGCCCTACCCGCAGCCTGCTCCCAGCTTGCCAATGCCAAACCTGTGCCATTGCAGGGGCTCTTCTATCCCCAGGCTGGCACCTGGTTTTTGCCCTTATTCAGTTTACAAAGTCCATGTCAGCCCATTTGCCCAGCCTGTGCAGGTTGCTGAAAAGGTAGCCTTACTACCAAAAGCACATCAACTGATCCTTCCCAATTTGCTCTCTGCATAGTTGGTGCAGCTCCCTTATTTCCCCCAGGTCCCTGATAACAATATCAAGAGAGGTCCCAGTACAGACTGCAGCAGTTCCACACTTGCTACAGACCTCCAAGTAGGTTACCCCCCTTAACCACAACTTCCTGGGTCTGACCAACTGACCAGCTTTACATCATCTAGACTTCCACCTGCATAAATAATAATGTCCCAACATCAATTTGACAATATCATGGGAGAAAATGTGAAAAGCCTTGCTAAAGCTTCTCTCATCACATATCATAGATGGTGATCATACTGGTCAGGCATGATTTACCCTTGGTAAATCCATGCTGATTTTTCCAAATACTATCTTTTCCTTCACACATCTGGAAATATACTTTGATATTATTTACTCCACAGTTCTTCCTATAGGCTGAAGTAAGACTGCCAGAAATTCTCCAAGTTGACCTTTGGTTGACTGCCAGAATTCTCTGTATTCTCCAGATTGACCTTTTGGCCTTTTTTTGGACACAGGTGCAACATTTGCCTAATCATTTGGTTCCTAATCCCTTATAATTGTAACTTTTGTCATGTATTTTCAGGGCTTCGTAAGAATCCATATATTTCACTTCTTTTTGGCTTGGGGGAAAGAGAAGGGCTGAATACTACAAATATCCCTGTCCCATTAAAGAAGTTACTGAAATATCTGTTGATTTTCCTTATCTATGCATGGTAAATGAACTAATGTGTGAGAGGGCTCTTATGACTCACCCAAAGCACTAATCTCAAGGAAATCCCCCAAAAGGGGAAAGAAAGCATTAGTTGGCAGAGAGAGCAGACTCTAGAATTCAAAACCTGAGGGAACAATACCAAATCCATAAGTCATTACTGAATTTTGAAGACACAGAAGGCCCCAAAGTCAGAGACAGTACAGATCTATTAGTCTTGCTAAATAAGAAGATATAAGAGAAAAATATTTAAGAGTAATTGGGACACAAAAAAGTTCGGGTTATCATTAAAGAGAATTAAAAATATAGCTGGCAGTGCAATAGGAAAGGGAAAACACTAATAGAAGGAAAAAGCTCCAGTGATTCTTACACAAGCAATTGATATAGAAAGTGACATTTTCAAATTAGTGTGCATGTGTGAGTGTACACCATGCAGAAAAAAATGCCTCAAATCTTGCTGTACTTAAAAGGGAAAATTTCTCTTTCTGGAATAGCAGAAAAGGAAAATAAAATTGCTTTGAATAGTGACAACAAAGCATATTAAGCCTTCTTCTATTCTCTGTCGTATAGTAGAGATCTTTTTCTTAATATTTGAGTGTTACAGATTACTGAAAGATCCTGCAATGCTTATAAGATAATAATGATAATAGAGCAAAAAAATCTTACATTCCTGGCACTGAAGCTACAAAATTTTGAGAGTAATTTTTGTTTGAAACATAAATACAGACATACCTGAGTCCACACATGGCCATCTGTAAAGATGTTTTTTTGAGTCATCTTGTTGATCAGTACATTAATTCTGCCTTGTTTAATATAGTCACATATGCAACACCCATCACACACTTATGAATATTGTCAGCACAAAAATCTACATACAACAGAATTCTTTTTGTATGCCTGTGGGAATTTAATGTCTGAAAGAGACAATGAAAACATCCCCAGTTCTTATGTGCTGTTTTTGGTACCCACATGAGAGATTAGGTTGATCAATATGCAAGGCAAGTGAAGAAAAAAAGTCTCCATGCAGGATAAAAGGGTATTTGATTTAAACACATTTCAATTTTCCTTTGTCTCTGGAATCATAGGACCTGCCTAGACAGCACAAAACTCCTTATAATTCCAGCATGACAGACAAAGTTATATGAATTGCCTCTTCCAAACTCCCGGACTTTTACCTTTTTTCTTAAAGACAAAGTTTTTTGAGGCATTTGTAGTTTCACACAGAAATCATACCCCTCTTGTGTACACCTTTCCATAAAAAATGGATCTATTTGAAACTACTATGAGATATTGTGAGCCACTTATTTCCTTGTCAAATAGCATAGTGGTTTAACATGGGTGGCCAAAGAATTTCCGCCAGTTAAGCTTTTTTTTTTTTCCAAAAAACATGTCTTTCTCATTGGAATACTTTGCTTTACAAGAACTGAAGGAAATAATTTTAGCTATAACATTTTGAGGACATAGAAAAATTTATGAAGATTTTAGGAAGTATAGTCTTACTGTCAAGCTAACAGAAAAATAAATGAGAACATTTTGGGAACGCAAATTTACACTAACAACTAGAAAGGCCATATTATCAAATAAGCCCCTCAGTATTTATATTGGTTATGTGATTTTCAATATCAAATAGAGATGAGTACTTGCTTCAATGTTCATCTTTCCAAATTGTACCGTATGCTTCCCTCCACGGTCAGAGTAGAAAGATAGAGGCAAAGCTGTGAAAGTCTATCTTCCCATTGATAGAGAATTAAGTTAATGAAATTCTGAATTCTGGATTTAATGCCAATTAAGCATGAGTCATTTCTCTACTTGCTGAACATGTGCAATTAAAAAATAAACATGAGAGAGTATATTATCTTGTATGAAGGAAAAAATGAACTTTGCCTTGGCAACCAGATTGCTTTATCTCAAGGATTTTTAAAATTTTGTCTTAAATTTTATCTATTATTTTTTTAAAAACCCACAAAAATAAATAAGCATTTTTTATAAGGGGAAAAGAATCAAAGCAACTGAAAAGGCAAAAAGAAAACTTATAAAATCATACTACTTTGAAATAATTTAAAACATCATTTCGCATATTTTGAGAAGGTTTTAAAAGACTAATAGAATTGAAAAAAAATATTAAAAAGTCCCTTTTTTTTGTGCCATTACATATGGAAGAGCCTTACCTAGACTTTCCACAAAGCAAAAAAAAAAATAAAAGAGCATTTTCCCATTGTGGGATTATACCTCACCTAAAACTTTGTTAAAATTGAAAACAACCCAAACCAACAAAAACTTTGAAAATAGTTTTTCCTATTTCCCCCAAAGTTAACTTCAGCAAAACTTCAGCAATGAATAAAGTCCCTAATATTGCCTGCTCTGTAAGCGAACATGCAAATAGATATTTTTCTGATTTTTTATCCTTTGATTTCTTACAGTAGGTGAAACAAATCCTCTTCTATTAATCTATGATTATGTAGTAATCGATGATTATGTACAACTTTCCACTACCATTAGCATGTTAACTTAGACTTTCTTTTCTCTACTAGACATAGTGCTATCATTTAGTGCCACCCTCCATATGTTGCTCAGTGTGGTTTGTGCTAGGGACTCTTAGCACCTGGACCATTTCTCAGTTCTCCTACTCCTCATCAATAACTCCTGCTTCATATGTCCATCACTCAGCAGCCCACACAAACATTTCTTAGTTTGTTTTTTTTTTTATTTGGTTTCCTTATATTTTTTTTGGTATCAGTCTTTAAAACCACTTTTGCTTTTTCTCTAGAAAGACAATTTAGCACTGATTGATGAAAAGATGTGGAAGAGTTAATAAGCTTACACGTTACCAAAATTTGCCAAGGTTTCTTTCTTTCTTTTAGATTTTTTTTTCATATATTATACAGAGTTTTTTTTTCTTTCTTGGAGGAGGGGAGATGGGGCTTGACACAGCTATATCAGAGACAACCAAGTCCTTTATGTCTCATTAATATTTGATAAAAGGACATAGCCTTGAAGGGCTGCTAGGTAGGATAACTTCTAGGATTGGTAAAGGCATCATCTCACTCCGGCAAAATTATACTAGGCTAGGCTTGAATCAGGGTCTCAAGGCTACACATCAGTGTTGGTTACTGTAACTTGGTTCCTCTCACAGTCAGGAATTTGGTTCACCTCAAAGATTCCTTGAATCTTTGATTCAAGCATAGATGAAAAGAAATGCACTTGATCTGGAAATAAATTTTTTTGGATGTTTGGATTGTTCACCAAAATGTAATACGTTTTTACAGATACATCAAGCACTGAACAAGAATGCGAAAGATCCTATAATAAGTTTTCTGACACTATTGCTCATATCTTGATCACCCATGAATCATCTAAATATTGCTTAAACTAATGCAATGCACTTCCTCTCATCCTCATTGTTTTATCTTGGTGTGGAGATAACCCCAAAACTGTTGTGTGTTGGTGTAACATGTCATCTGAAAGAACACCACATTCAGAGCTTCCACTTGCTTCCTTTAGTAAATGTTACATAGGAATAATAAAGTTCATAATAAAAGTCAACACCTTGTAAATACTTTCTAGTCTCATCTGTGTGGATCAACCATCAAAAAATAAATAATAAAATATAGAGCAGTGCATCAACCTTAAAAACAAGAGAAGATACTAAGAAGGACTCCTCTGAAGGAACCAACAGTTAGCAAATCTCATGCTATATGGTTAAAAAGGCAAGAGAATCAGAGGAAGTACTTAGCTTATGCCCTCACTTTAAAAAAATATATCTCTTCATTTCCTTGAAGTCTTACAATAATAATTTTTCCCCTGAGAGGTTCACAGAAACTTGAAGTCACCTTTCTGCATGAAGATCCTAAATCTGACTCTAATATCAAATTCCTTCAATTCCCTACTCCATACCAGAATGAGCAAGCATTGTCAGAGGCCAGGGAACAGAGTCACAAGAAATACTAAATGATTGGTATGTATTAGTTTTAGTGCATGTCTGTGCCAAGAGACTAGAAAACCATCCAAAAAACATCCTGACAGATTTCAGAAGTCTAACTCCACTTGTCTCTAGCTACACCAACTGTAATTTAATTTCAACAGTCATGCTGCAGATTTCTAGTAAATAATTTGAGTCCAGGAAAACTACTAATATAAGAAAGCCTTTGGTGGCAGGTAGCCATAGCCTAAATCCAAGCAGGATACACAGGCATAGGCTGATGATCAAGGAAATTATTTAGGATTGTTATAAGGAAAATAAAATCTCTGAACAGCACACACAGGCTTTGAAGTGGTCAGTTACCTCTGTCTAGCCAGAAAACTTCAGATAATAGATTTCTAGTAACAAACTTTTGGTCTCTCTAAAAACACTTTAGCCCTTGCCTGTCTATCAACCTAAAGTCTTTTTGAGTGAGAATTTGTTACCTAGGTAAATAACAGGAAATAATTACAAGATCACTATTTCATTATATTAGCACAATAATTTATATTATGACATGGTTATGCATCTTAAAACACCTATCCTTAAAAATAGTTGGGTGTTTTGTTATCATTCCAGTATCTTAGTTATATTCTTAGATGTGAAAAGCTATTAAATTCTGAAAGACACAATTTAAACAAAGGCTCATATTAACTGAGGTGCATTGCTTCTTAACACTAAATGTAATCTTCCTCTTTTCTGATTACTTTCTTTGGAACTATATTTATTTCTTTCAAAAGGGAAGGATTTTAGGAACAATTCAATACACTTTCTCTTTAATCTACAACACTTCATTATTGACATACTGTGGACATTTTTTGTTTGCTTCTTGTACTAAAAAATCTGTTCTAGTCATGCAGCTGATGATCTAGGATTTCCTTTTGTATTACATGGAATGAAAAGACTATACATTTTGGGGTCTGGTGCTCAAATTGTACATTTAAATAGATGAGATAAGTCTTCCACATTTACAGAAATATTACTTCCAAATCACTTATTATATTTGCATCACTACAAAAATTACAATTCCATGGTAAATAAGAAAGGAGGTCCAAAAGAGATGAAAACTGCAAAAATAATGAATAAAATCTAAAGTGCCCTATTCTGGGTTATATCTTATTTGAATTCTTCTAAACATGTGCCTCCCATATGAAACTGGGAGGAAAATGATTCTGCAATTCCATCTACTGAATGTTATTTCCACTGTGCACAGTCCTGGAAATTGCCTGGGCAGAGGAAAAGGTCTGAATTTACATAAATGGGTTTCTGTTTTGCATTGCACACTACCTTCCTGTCATTTAAGTTCTAACTAGAAAAAATAGAAGCAGAAGAGAGCTTTAAAATGAAATAATTTATCCTCTTATTTCTTAATAATGGCCCACATACGACCATCTGTTGTATAATACCAGGCAAGCAGTAATGTGACAGAGCAAAAGCCAACACAGGGGCAAGGAGCAGGGACTCCAGTGAGTGACACCCAGACAGTAAAAAAACACCACAAACAAGAAACAGCACAGGAACAATAAGAAAGTGATATAAAAAGCAAGGGCCATATCAACTATCACAACAAGAAAAAGACAAAGGAGCTACCAATATGATGCTTTCCAGCCTGCAAAAGGAGAACAGTAGATGTTGGTTCATTACAGATCACAGGACCACAGTCAGGATCTGAAAGCATCTAAACACCTGCCTCAGTGGCTCCTTCAACACTGCTAAATCCAATTCCCACAGAGCAGAAGTTTTGTTACAGCTTTGGATGGAGTTGGATGTGATTTGGGCTCTTAAGAAAAGGCAGTGTGCTGCCTGAAAAGCATAAAGACCTTTTATGCTAGTGAAATAGCTGCATTAATGGAAGCACAGGCCATAAATCAAGGGAAGTGAATTTTTTTCCCCCCAGTATTCATTAGCTCACATCTATAACACTCTGCCCAGTTTTAGAATTCCAATGAAATTGGGATGACAAAGTGAGTTCAGCAGAGGGTTCCCAGGACTGCCAGAGCTGGACCACTTGCCCTGTGGGGTGGAGAGGTGAAGGCAGTAGCTGCTCCATCCTGTAGCAGGGATGGCTTTGGGGGCATCTAACTGCAGTCCCCTCAGTGCCTGCAGGGAGCTGATCAAGGAGACGGAGCCAGGCTCTTCACAGCTGTGCCTGGGGAGAGGAAGATGGATAATGGGCATAAACTGAGACAAGAGTTGTTCAGGCTGCATATGAGAAACAGGAAGAGCAGTGGGACAGGCAGCCCAGGGAGTCTCTGCAATCTGCATCCTTGGAGACTCAGCTGGACATTGCCCTGTGCACCCATGTTTGCTCAGACCTGGGACCTCAGGGGTGGCTCTGCTGTGAGCAGGAGCTGGACAAGAGAACTCCTCATAAGAAATAGCTTCTAAGTCTAAGAAAGAGATGCTAATAGACCTGCAAGGATATTTGGATCTTATGGGTTTGGGCAAACCCTTACGGGATTAGGGCATTCAGAGTATTTAAGATGAAACACATTTCTGTATATTGCACAAACCAGCAATAGGACAAGCAGATACAAGAGACTGAAGAACAGGACTCAAGGTTAAAATGTACTAAGAGGCAGAAAAAAAAGCAAATGAAAACCAATTTAATGAAAGAATAGCAAATCTTAAACCACAAGATTACAAGAAGAACATAATAGGGGAGAAGAGAAATCCCAAGATCAGAGAAGTGAAAGAATGGATCATAAAAGAGCAAAAACAATTCAGAAAGAGAACAGAAGAGTTTTCCCCATCTCTGCATGTGGATTTACCCTTGGAAAATGAGTTGTTATGGTAACAACACTCTCCAGGACTTTTGCCAAGGAGTGGCATATCAACCTCCACATTATGCCTCTAGGGCAGGTCTCCAGCTGCTATTTCAGAGAAGTGTTTAAGAAACTTCTACCAAGTAAATGTTCATTCTTCTAAGTACTAAAAGGAAACCACGCCTGTAACAACAGTAAGAATCCTGTCTGTTAACTGGAAAAGTACATCATAAAAATAAAAAAAACAAAACAGGGCAGAGTTAATGAATATATTTAAAATAAATCAAAGTATAAGGCAGTAATGTCGGGCAAAAAAGGAAACTTTGATGGGAAGAAATATGTGTAGATCTGCTAGTAGAAGGATAATGAATAATTCCTTCTTATCCTCCAGATAAAATTGAGATTTAAAAAAAATGAATAAGCTTGAATTTTTCAGCATTTTTAGAAAACCTAGATGACATTATGCAAATTTAGACTGAACACAAAATAAAACAATGATTTTAATTTCTCAAAATTTAAATAAATGGAAGAGAAATAAAAATTATTACTATTTACAACTGTAGTGGGTTGACCACTGGCCAAATGCCAGTGCACTCACGAAAATCATCTATTCATCTTCCTGTGCTATAACTGGAGCAGAGGAGACGAAAAATCCAGTTAAAATAAAGCTCATGGGGTTGAGATTAGGATTAGGAGAAGGGTAAAGCAGGCTCAAAATTTTGAAGGGTATAAAGAAAACTTCTCTCCATTAAGCCTTTAATATTTCTAAGTATTAGAACATCTGACTTTCATATGGACTACAGCCTGGTTACCCAGTTTCATGGTGTATTCTAACTGATCACACAAGCAGTTACAAACTCTTAATATTGTCTCAAAGAAATTTAAAAAAATTAAGGGTGGAAAACAATCTACCCTGACTAGCTTTTTTTATGCCACTTTAAATGCTAAATTGGTTGACAGTGTTAGTAAATCAAACCTACCAGGGCAGAGTAAGCATATTAACGCCATATCAGCTGCCTTTACTAGGCAAAGATGTGAGGATTTTTCCAAGCCAAGTTACTTTCTCTCAAGCCATGCTGCTGTAATACTGTCAGGATGAGCTGCTGCCTCACCCATAAAATCAACCAGCCCACTGGGATTATTCTGGTTCTGGCTGGTAGCCTGGTGTTTGAAAGTGATAGTTAAAACCTGATCAGTTCATGTGTACGTGGAATTATTCCCTCAACAAACATTTTAATTAGGGTTTTTAAATAAATACTGAAAAAAATGCATTCATGCTTCATGGGGTATTTGTACAGACAAATGTCCCAGTTTATTTCCAGAACAAAAATCCCAGTTCTCCTCAATCCCATTTCCTTGCTATCCTAAAGATCCTTTGAAATATATTTTCCAATCTAACCTTTTATTTTGAAGAGTAATCTGAATACCAGGCTACTGTGTATGCATAAAAATAAAACGGGAAAAATACAGCCTTCTGTAAAAGTGAGTGTTAACAAAATTTAAACTAATGCCTTAATACTAAAACAACACATATTTTCTAATTTTCAACCCAGGTGCACACTTGAAAAATAGCATCGTGCTAGAGAGAGATGGCAGAGGGGGAAGATGATTCACAACTGAAATAAAATAGATTTCACAATTATCCTTTCAAATTCTAGCTGCATTAAAAAAAAAAAACAAAACAACAAAAAACCAAAAAAAATTCAGTATCAAACTTCCTGCTAGAGTTAGCAGGCATGCAAACAATATTTATGCAATATTTCACTATGAACATTAGATCATTAGAGGAGTGTTAATATCCTTGTGAGGCGACTAAAATACACTGGAGAGTTAGAAACAGTTTTCAGTTTTCAGAGTTTTCACTCTTAACATTCTCAAAGTATATTATTATGTCCAAATCTGTTATATTTTTGACCCAAAGGTATTGGTTAATTAAAAGGAATACGTTACTGGTCTTTGAGCAGAAAGAAAAGGAGAAACATACTTTTCCAAAACTTCCTTTAAATTTTCCTGTTCAGCTGACTTGCATTAGTTTCCAAAATTATCTTGTTAGATCAGCTCAATTAAAAATAACTGTTTATTGACATAGACTAAATTTGAAAACAAATCATTTACATGCAATAATCACCTGAATGCAGTAAGTGATGTGTATATATAATTCTTCCTGCTAAACTGCAACTTAAAACCCTAACCACGAAATCTCTCTGCGTTGACAAACTGGGTCAGGAGTTTTAGAGGATCCAAGTAACCATAGGCTTTCAATGCACATAAATTATTATGCCTGTATCTATGCTGTACATGACAACAGTGGCCAAGCCCCAGGTGTAATTCCTCTTCCTATCTGTTTCAATCTGTGACAGCCTTTAATTTCAGCTGTGGCTCCCTTTAGCCAGATCTTGAAACCACGAGGGAGACATGGGTCAGAAGCAGGTGACAAAGGCTGGCATACCTCTAACATAACACTCACAGGGGAAAAAAACCCCACAGCTTAGAAAAAACCCAGGATTCAGATTTTAAGGACCCCTCAGATGCTGAGTATCTGCTGAACTATCAAGAGGTATATTCAGAAAAAAAAAAAATTACATTAGCCAGGAATAGAGAAGAGACATCTTTATCTTTGCATTCCTTATTTTTGGCTTTGTCACCTTATGCCAAAGGGGAGGAATACACACACAAGCACAGGACTCAGCTGGGGGCTCAACAAGTCAACAGTAAGGGTGCAAGCCCACGTGTGTACATCTTAAAGCACGATCACAGACATATCCAGTAGCCAACAGTTTCTGGTTTGTCTTGTTTTCAGAAAACATTATTACTTACACACCCACCACAAAAGTAGCATTATTTAGAAAAACTTTCCCCTCTGTTGATTTTTAAAGGCTGTAAATATGCCTCAATTTATTTAAAAATAACTCCCATCCCAATCCATCAATGCCAAAATAGGCATTTTGGTGCTGTTCTTAAATACAAACATATATATTACAGGCATTTCAGAAATTCTTGAGGAAGTATTAATAGCACCAGACTACTTTTGAGATCCCTGGATGCTCATCAGAAAAATGCATCAACTAATGAAAAACTACCAGGTACAGAGGGGAAAATGAATGAGTTTAGTTTACTCTAAATTCAGCCCATGCTTGTGCATGTGTGTACACATACACTCAAAGTGGTCCAGACTTCTCTGGGAGAAAAAGGTGAAAGAGAGAAAAATGCAATAGAGAGAAACTGAGGTAAAAGAAAATTGAAAGAGTGAAGCAATTTGCAAGAGAAGAAAAGGAATTATTCTAAACAGAAATGCAACCCTTTTTTTAGGATTATTTTAAAATAGTTTTGATTTTTTACAAACTTTTTGAAATGTTTTCATTTTATTTGTTTTTAAAATTAACTGAAGTTTGTTAGCTGATAATCTGAAAATTCTTTTAGCTTAATTGTCATTGGGGATAAATTAATTTTGAGTATCTATTATGACAATTACATACAGCTACATTTTCAACTCTAATGCATTTTTAATAACCTTCATCAGCCAGTGATTTGAATTTCAAATTTCCCTCTATGAAGAAGTAAAAATTAGATAGTTTTGTGCTAATTTTCATAATAAATTGCTCTTTATTTACATTGCAAAGCCTCCCTTACTTCAAGTAAACCAAAACCTTAAATGAAACTTAGCACTCATAAGACTTATTATATTTCATCTCCCTTTATTAAGGGAAAACAAATTATGAAGACAAACCTGTTGGCCCTCCCTCATACACCTAACCTGCTGTTTGTACCTGTCTGCTTCCTTTTATATGGACTGCAAAAGGGTCCATGCCCCTTCCCATTTCCACAGCAATGTGGTAAACATTCCCCAGCAGCACAGACAAATAATTCAAAGTAGCTTCAAGGGAAAATGTTGTCATTAGCAAAAAAAAATCATCGCATAACATATTTTTTTCCTAGTGTTATAAACTGCAGTCTAGATAATTAGGTCTTTAACTTTCATCATGAACTTTTATTATTTATGTATTATACCTACTTTCTGCCCTTGAATATTGAAAATAGATGCACGTAATATTAAAAAAAAAAAAATGCAGAGTCATGGGCTGAAGGCTAGGAAAGGAAGACCTCAATATTACTTTGACTGCTAGTTCCATAGTTTACCATTTTCCTGTTGTTTATGGCAGTGGGCCCCACTGGGTCTGATTTATGGCCTTCCTAGCCTGTATCTTACGACAAATAAATACCTTTATGTTTATTGGCACCTATTCTACACCTATTATGATACACATTGTCATAAATATATGATTGCATTTGATTTTCCATAACAATTTTTCACCACAGTCAGAATAAATTATGAATATCATTCAGCTAAGTAGAGGCTTTATAAATTTGTTTCACTGTCATAAATTTACAATGTTTTTCTGACTTAATGGCACAACCTGACTTCTCAAGGTTCTTTTGTAATGGTCATCACACCAGTATATTTCACACAGATGATTTCACAAATATCAATTTTCTTTTACACCTTTCTTGCTTCTGAAACATGTGGATTATACCGGCAGGGAAGAAACAAGGAATTGCATAGTGAAAACAAAAGAAAGTAAAAAAAATGTCCTTTAAACTTTTGTTTTGCATTTAAGATATCCAGATTTTGCTTTTCACTTGCATTAAAAAGGCGAGTTTGGTCAGTGCAAATCTCCACAGCAAGCCCAGCTGTTTTATATTCTAGTTCAATTTGTCTTGATTTCCCCCCCAAGGACCAATAAGGCCCTGCTTCAGAGACCTCAGTTCCAGTCTCTCCCCTCCTAAGTGCCTATCCTCCAGCTTCATCAGGGTCCCTGATACTGAAACCCTCTCTTCCAAACACATGCTCTTCTTATTTCGGAACTGGCCTCTCCTGGGCCATGCCTGAATATCTCCCAGCTGCTGGAACAAATGAGGTAGTGTTATTGGAGAGCAATTTACTTGGGTGTAAAAACCTGAACAAGCTCTCCCTGCTTTCTGTTAATGCGCACCTGTCCTGCAGCACAGACCTTTTTTACCAGGTATAGTTGAGTTGAAGTGACAGACCGTGTCCATGCTCTTTGCTTGCTTGTTCACCCCCCTCTCATTGTTGGGATTGTTATCTCTGCACAAGTCTCCCTGGCTTTGTGCAGTCAATTAAAATAGATTTATTACCTTTAGTAATATATCTTTTCTCCAAAATTGCCCCATCCCATTCTTCATTTCAGCATTTCTCATAGCAATTATTTGAGCAGCCAGCTTACCATTGACCTTGTTGCTTCTCACGGCTATTCAAAGGTGCTTCATAGAGTGCCAGAACATTTATTCTTTTATTTTTCTCCCATGCTCTAACATTTGGTCTATTTCTTCTCTTAAGTTTTAATTCAACAATTTTCCTTTCCACGTGACCAAGTGCCAGGGGATATACATACAGAGAACGGCTCCATGATCTGACCCCAATCACCTGCCCCTGTACTAATCTGTAAAATGTTTAGTTCTTTCAATGAATACCAGTCTTTATCTCAGAATGAACTGGGGGAAACATATTCCACTACTCAAGTGAGAAAATTATCTGAATTTCCATCATATTCAAAACTTTACAGATGACATGAAACATTTTAGCTGGCAAAGTCTGAAGTGCTTTCCAAAAAATAAGCACAAACATACAGTTTTGCAAGGCTTTGAACTTTGCCAAAACATGGCTAGATTTTCATCGCAAAAGCAGAATATACATGACTGACACAATAGACCATCATATACTCTACTGTAAAGCAGCAACACTAGAGCACTTCAAAGAAGAGTTCTCCTGAGACTGTTTTAAGAGACACTAGGAAGATTAAGGAAATTTTTTCCACCACTGAAATACACTCAGGAGAGGGTAAGACCAGTTTGACACAACACATGCAGCACAGAGATATACCAAGAGCTATAGTAGCAACTTCAGTGACATAAACTTCATAGTTCACAGAAAAGTCTGTCTTGGATGGCAACTCTGGAGATCATCTGATCCACCTTGAAAGCAGGCTCTTCAATTAGGTTACAAAGAGCCTTGCCATGCTAGGTCTTCAAGATTCCAGTGAGGAAATACTGACCTCTCTGCTTAGCCTGCTCTCACATTTAGATGTTCTAAACATCAGTTGGCTATTCTTTCCTTATTCCTTATATCAAGACAATTTCCCCTGAAGCAACCTCCTCCCATTGCCTCTTGTTCTTCCCCTGAGGATCCTTGAGAACATCTCAGCCACTTTTTCAAAACGAGAAGGCTAGAATGCTGTGATTAGTTGCCCCCAGGCGTTCTTTCCTCACTGGTGTAAATTTAGTTCCTTCAGTCTTGCCACAGGTTCTCCAACCTCCAACTTCCTCACTAACACTCTCTGGAGTTTTTTTCCTGTCCTGACCAGAATTAGATACAGTATTACAAGTCTGGCTCGGTATGGAGAAGCCTCCCAGGCTGAGAGTCCTCATGCTGCTGCCCATACTCCTCCTGAGGTTTTCCAGGACACGGTTTGCCTTCATTGCTGCCACACAGCTGGCTCAGCTCAGCTCATCTCCCTTCCCAACAGGATCCTTGGGACCTTTGCAGCAGAGCTGCACTCCAGACAATTTGTTCCCAGCCTGTTCTACTTCTTTCATTATCAGGCTGCAGGCGCAGGACTTCTTGTTTAGCTTTCTAGAGGTCATGGAGCCTTCATTCCTGGAGATAATCAAAACACAACTGGACATGGCCATGAGCAACGTGCTCTGACTGATGCTGCTTTGAGCAGGGGATTGAACTAGATGGGCTCCAGAGGTCCTGAATTGTTCTGTGGTTCAATGACATTTTGGAAGTTATACATTATATTTCTTTTTCTCCTCCTGCTGAAATGTTTAAACATTGCTCCCCTGTCCAGCATGATTTTTTCCAAGAAAAAGTTTTGGTCTTCCAGCTTCTTTTAATACTTTCTATAATGGAAATATATTGTTCTATTTAAACAGCTGATTTGTAAGAGTAGAGTGTTCCTTATGCTGTGAAACTGTACACGCACACTCAACTACTACTATGAATATACTGTACTAAAGTGTACATGGATCGTCATATAAGAACCTCCACTAACAGGTCTTGGTGTTGCTTTGTGTTGCAAGTAAAGATTATCTTTAGTTTTCCTACCCTACCTACTGCTACCTGTTTCCCTCCTTGATACTTAGATTAGGCCACTGATACCACTTTTGAGGAATTCAACACTACACGTTGACACTGCTCCATTATTTAACCCATGAATTTACACTTCAAATTCATACACTGTGACTTAAAGGTTTAGATGGATGAATGGCTACAGGAAGGGACTTACAGGATCACTTATGCATTTTAGGTCCATATTTGTAGGATTTCAAAGCCCTGTCAGCATACTCAACTTGTAGATTTCTTCATTACACTGTTAAGAAGATGTTATTGCTTTGATACAATGTTTGTCGAAAAAGATTTTGTTTCATCGGTTTGTGTGCTGCCCTTTGATGTGCTCAGACTCTATTAACAGCTTTATTACCAGCACAGCTCCAATTATTCCTGCAATTTGCCTTCTGGTATATGGAATGCTTGCTTTGAACAACTATGTTGTTCAAATACTTCTATATTTCAAGAGGCATCTGATAATTACTGCAAATCTTTTTGTTTGGTGACAGAACTGTAGCTATTTTTCAAAACGTTATTCATTTAAATAGGGTTCATTTTAATTTCATTGGCTGAGTAATAGCAGCCTATGGAAGCAATGTCCTTCACAACCTTCCCATACCAGCCACATGATTTTGCTAGAAGATATTATTGAAAGTGCTGTAAACAAATATTTGAAGATAATTACATGTCAAAATGAGGAAAAATAAGGATATAGTTTTCAGGAAGATTTAGTTATCTCTGTTTTGGAATACTTGGCAAAATAGGGATGTAAAAACCGCACAAAGTACATTTGGGCACCTCTTCCAACCTCAAAGAGCAAATAATTACAAAAAAAAATTTGTTAAGTTCCTAATTATGTGCAGATAAAAACTTGAAGTATATTATTCAAAACTAACATAGTCACACACATATACATTCATTGTTCATTAGAAAATACTACATTGAGATCACCATTTTGAATTTTTTGAAAGAAGTTCTGGGAAAAAAAAAATCACCATACTTAATAAGAGGAAAAGAGGGAAAGGAAAAAGTGTTCTAAATCTGGGATGGTTTTCAAAGCAAACAACATCTGGGAATGTAACCAGATCTTCATAAGGTATTCCTATTTAGCTTTCACCAAATATGAATTTTTGAGTGAATTTAACCAGATGAGAAAGACTTATTGAGGAACCATAGATCAACTAACAAATAGTAGAAGCAGAATGGTCGACAGAACAAAAACAGGCAGGTTTTAATTTGAGATTTTGAAAAACAGATAGCATAACAATTATACCAAGAAAAAAAAAACTGCTGAGGGGAATTAAAATAATATTTAATTTTAGATGCAAATCAAGTGTTTTAATATCTTATCACAAAAACCACGAGAATTATGCCTAAAACTTTGGTGGCATTTTGGTGGCTGTCCACCTTTCTTTTTAAGAACACCTTTGAGGCTGAGAAACCATGAAATATCATGAGAAATAATAGTAACATGCCATATTATAGAAGTCCATAAGGAAATCTGCACAACTTCTGCTTTGTAGTGAACATGAGCAACATAAGAATCTGAACTATTCCACAGTAAGGCAGAACTCTGGGACTAAACCAGAATAAACAGTAGGTTACTTCACATTTCTTTAGCAATAAGAATATTTAGGCAACTTGGAAATGGCTGGAGAACATGAAGGAAAACAACAAACCAGAACAACCCAAAGGCAACTAAGTGGAAAGAATGAGAGAGAAGTTCTTACGATTATGATTACGATAATGCTACCATATATAAGTATTTTTATTTTTCACGTCAGGGCTGTAATTACATTTGAGAATTGTGGGAGCTAGCACATATATGACTGTGGCAAAATTCAGTGGTTTTCAAAGTCACCAGGAATTCACTTATCCTGAATAAGTACATCATGGTTTAAGGCCATCTCAATTAGAGACTAGGAGCTGTGCTGTAGAAGAATAAATATCTTATTGTTCCTGCATACTATGTGTTACTGCACAAAGAGAACGTGTCCCTTTCTTCCCCTTACCAAACAGGACTATCTGGGTGTGCGTTTGTGCGTGCATGTGCACAGGAGACCCTGCCAAGAAGTGTTCAAGAAGCTGCTGCAGCTGATACAAGAACTTGCCATAAATCGCTGGGATTGCATTCCACAAGTTTCTTCAGGACAATCAAGCTAGGAAATAAAATTGTAAGGTATCTACCATTGTGTGGCCCTGGTCACAAGTTTGATCCATTAAACTACAGTTAGAAGGCTACTGCTGTAACTTTTCTTGATTATTATCTATTTTTGTGGACACATTATATAATGTGCTTAACACCATCTGTCCTATATACATTTTTGACTATCAGAAGTCATTACTAAAATGTTTTGCAATTTATTTCCTTTTGCATTTGCAGATTTATATAAAGCACATCATAATCGAACATAATGACAGGAAAAACAAATAACATAAATCTAAAAATCTTATCCTACTTTAATCTTGCTAACTTAAAACTCAAAACCTTAGAGATAGCTGTTGTTTACACAATCTTAACAGAAAAATCTCTCATATTGGGGGGATTAAATCAGTCAGTCTTGATGTCTATGCCAGATGTCAGCTATTTATTTGAAGGGTAAGCACACTAGCACTGACAGATTCAAGCCTGTCTTGCTCCAAGAGAGCTGTATCTTGTCAGGGACAGACCCAACTCGCAACACCTTCTCTTCATGTGAAGGCTATTTAGCTTATAAGTGAAGAAGAAGCATGCATGAATGGAGCTGGACATTTTACAAAGAATGGAAGAGTACTTATTTGTTGATTCCCATGTTGGTATTTATGGACTACCATTAGTAATTCAGCTATATCATCCTTAAGGGGCATTTGGGCTCTGGAGTAACTCTATTCTCTGTGTAGCCAGGCCTGAAGTATCTATGATCAAGTTCATAACACAAAGATATGTCTACAGAACCCTCCCTCGCATATGCACACCAGAGCATGTCACTTTACAGTAAAGCCCAACGTGGAAGTGTTTATTTCTACTCTTTCTTGCACATTTGCTTCATGCTCTGGGGTCTTTGGCAAGGTTTTTGATCCTGATGGGTCAGAATATGTTCTGGTTAATTGTTCTCCAAGCTCGACTTTGCTCTTTCTAATTCTGCTTTAACGATTAATTGGCCAACAGTGTAATGCTTTTTCTAGGTCACTTGGATACAGTCTAGGTTTGATCTCTCATTTCTAGTAATCTTCATGTTGCTACTTAACCATGCTGACTTTCTGTAATGCTCCTGAAAGCCTCATCTAATGGGTTACAGGCACTGGTACTGCCTGAGCAGTACATCTCCAAAGCATGCAAAATCCACTTTTTATATACCTTATATTTTCTATTACAGAAATAAAAAAAATCTTTTTTACTTTTGCTCTCTTTTAAGTTGGTAAAGCTGTGGTGTCTGTTTTCGGTCTTTTCTGACAGTGCAGGAGTGTCAACCAAGAACATACCCATCCCTAGCATGGATGCAGAGCTATTGCTATTTTATCCCCTCTTTGGAGGGAGAAATGAGAGTCAACACAGCTGTTCTGCACAACCTCCTCAATGAATGTTCAAGAGAAAACAGAACAGCTAAGCCATAAACTTACCTGAGCAAGAGTGCAATGTTCTAAATTTATAGTAATGAGAAGTTTTAATTTGATAGCAGAAACTGCAAGGAACAGATGAGGTCACATTTTGGCTAATGAATGTAATATGCACTGTTGCTGTCAGGAGGCACTTGTCTAGGACTAATGCCATTACTGTTATTTATAGTAAGAAAATTACTAGTAAAAAAACCCAACACCAAAGCAATGCACAACAGCAATTTACAGAATTACAGAATAACAAATAAACCCATACATAGTCTGGATACTGGAGGGAGGGGAATCAATTTTCTAAAGAGAACAGCTTTTTTACTCATTAATGACTATTTATTTAGCATATGTAAACCAGAAAATCTCTATTTTTAATTATCTTAGCTTTGTGTTATGAGTTCTGGGTTTTTTCCTTTGTTTAGCCCCTTCTATTGCCCAGTACACAAGCATATTGCCCAGTACACAAGTTTTACATTAGTATAGGAGATACAGTCATCTTGGTAAACTGCTTTAAAGAGGAATTTTATTTGGGCCTCATTTCAAGCTCAAACACGGAAAAGTGGAAAACTTGATGAGTTACTTACATTGGGGTACTGTTTGTCATCCTGAATATTGATTTGAACACAGATAAATCAAATATATTAATTTTTGGTGTATTTCCACTTGAAAATTTTCTTCTATATCTCTGCATAAGAAAGTTTAAAAAATTGCACAATACAATCTAACTCTGTGCTACTCCTAGGCCTTCTCCCAAGGTAACCCAGACTGATCTAAAAGTCTGAAGAACATAAGTTGCCAGAGCAACACAGTGCATTCTGAGTACCCCTCTACACCAACCTCTTCTAATACTCAGAAAGAAAGTTATATAGGAAAAAGGATCTCAAGGTCAATAGACATATAGTCTTCTATGAATATCAGCAAGTAAAGAGAGCCTTTTGTCCCTTTATGCATGTTGTCCTTTCATAAGGAGTCAGGTTTGCAACTTCTATTTTAATCTTTCTTTAAAAATCACCAAATCTCAGTTCTTTAATATTTAATACTTTTATTCATTGATTCTCAGTGTTCAGAGTTAATCTTCGTACTTTTCGTACCATACACTCTCTTTATATTTTGTGAGTGAGAAAGGAAATGGAGAATTTCAAAACAGGGCTAATAGTTTGCACTGACTAGAGATAAATATGGATTTTGGACAACTTTGAAATATAATGGACCATATAATAAACAGCTCTAGAAAAGAAAGAAAGAAAATCAGGGTATTTTCATCCAACACCAGCAATCAAATAACTATATTTGATCCTATAACAACCTGCACTGTTCCCTCAATAGTCACGCTTGATGACTATGCACAACTCATGCACATCTACTTCACCACTATTTTATTTATCAGAATGGAGGCAATTGAGGAGAATAATCACTATGAAATAATAAAATATCATTGGAAAAAAAAAATCAAGCCAGAGAATAAGATTTTGGGTTTCTATTTTGTGGCAATATACCTTCAGAAATGATTTCATGGCTTTATTTGAAAAATAGACATAATCCAAGTGAACAGATACAATTCTTCTTTCTGTATAGCAAGAAACACATTATCCTTTTAAATATGAAAGAGTATCTCTTTCTTTCTTTTTCCTTCCTGTCCTCATGGAGGGGAATAAGAGAGGAAAAAACAGATGATGAAGAGTAACACCCATCCTTTCCATTTGCAAATGATGGCGCTTCCATCAATACTACAACATGCAGCTGCACCAGTATCTATGTTACTTTTTTAGCTCCTCAAAAAATTCCTGCACTTCATATTATTTTTCTACAATGATGACAGTTTACAAGCAACATATAAAGTCTTTCTTAGTCCTTTAACACATTAAGTATGCTACAGGCATAACAGGTTCAAAAAAGAAAAGAAAACAACACAAAAACTTCCCCAAAGCCTTGCAAAAGAACTGTGGCCACATCAGAAGCCCACTTTGGAGCAGGCTCCTGTCCTGTGGACCCATGGAGAGAGGAGCTCATGCTGGAGATGGTTTGCTGACAGGACTTGTGTCCCCACAGGGGAACCCATGCTAGAGCAGTCTGGTTACTGGAACTTGAAGGCCAATTTGTAGCTTTATGGTAAAAACACCTCACTTGCCTTGAAGAGATCTAAGCTTACATGCACACTTTTTCACTGCTTGCTGCATGGCCCTTGGTTAAGTCATCTTTGTGTTTGAACTTGACAGGTTTAATGGAATATCTAATATTGATATGTCATAAAGCTAACAGTGACTTGATAGAAGACGGTAGTACAAGCACAGATCCCCACCCTGTTTTAGGATTAAGCAGCATGAAGTCTACTGACAGACTTGGGGGGGGGGGGGGGGCTGATAACAATAACTTATGAGACAGAAAGAAGAACTCATGCTCAAATATCTTGTTTCCCATCACAGAAGTGCAAGTGATAGAGAAAGCAGGGAGTAACTCATTCAGTAAGCCCTGATTTTTTATTGCTAAAAACTCTTTTTGCTGACATGGCTTGTAAATCTTCAGTTCTGGGAAAAACCTTACACATCCGAAGAATGTCACCATTACCTGAGGCATTTAGCATTTTCAGAATTTGCTTAATACTTAGCTAACAACTACTGATTAAAAATTTGAATAGGAAGCCAATTTTACACATTTCCAAACTACAAGTGTTTAACAAAAAAACATCATTCTGTTGCTTCACATATATTGAGGGTTTTGTGCTCATCTGGGTAAAAGAAGCTTGATATCTCACCCGAATCACTGAGACTTATGGATGTTTTATTCTGCTTTTACTGCTAGGATTAGGGTTGCAACAAGGCTTTCACTGTATTGTTTGCAAATCAGACATAGGAAGAGTGGTAAACAAGCAATGCTTCAGTTCATGAGAAAGGCATGACTTACCTTGTGAAAGTTCCTGAAATATGCTGCCTTCTCATCTGGAAATTTTTCTAGCCTCCTGGGTCCTTTACTGGAAGCCTTCTTGAAAACCAACCAACAACGCCTAAAAATCTGTGAACAAAATCAATGGACTCCATTAGTTTTTCTTTAAAGGTGGACAGTATTACAAATGTATTGAGTTTCAGAACTGACTTGGGAAGAAATTTTAAAATGACAGTGTTTTACTTTAAGAGTCTGGAAAATCCTGGGAACATCAATTATTTCTACACAAGTATATCAATTTGTCAATTTATACATATTGATTTCCGATCCTTTGTAAACTTTTTTGCTTCAATTTCTGTCGTTACTGCCAAAATTGACAATTCCTGAGATACAAGTAAATTAATGAATTTTGAATACGAAAAGCACTGTAAGACTGTCATTAGACAAAATTATTTCAGAATTCACGCAACACATTTCTAGCTTTCACATTTGTCTGTCCTCTTTTTCTATGAGAGAATTAATACCACTGAGAAACATCCATTGGAGCTTTTAACAGAACACAGTAATCACCTTTAGCATCATTGTGTACGCAGAAAAGAAAACACAAGGCTGAAGTAAGAACTAATGTGACTGTTTCTGGGCAACAACATCTAGTTCTCTCGCTTAGTTCAATGACAAACTTTCTAAGAAAAAAGTATGCAGATTAATAAACTTTGGGAACACATCATGAAAAATAAAATCCTCCCAGAATTTTTTAAATGAGAAACCCACTAGATTTTGGTTTAAAAGTATTTTTAAAAAGAGGACTTTATTATACCACTTACCAAGCATTCTGATCATATTGCCATAACCAGATTTTTTTTAAAAATATTTGAATTATCAAATAATCAAATATCTGCAGTTCAAAGAGAAGCTGATTAATGATAATCCTCTATACTGTATTACGCACGTAAGAGATTAGATATCAATCTAGTTTTATTATCTGTGACAGTTTACTTCATTCTTCTCTCCAGTACTTGGACAGCTCTATAAACAATACCAGGTGTAATTTTATGTCATTAATTAAGTATATATTGAAGAAAGTTCCAAACCCAATACTACTTAATGATTCCACTGGCCATACGTGAAGAGCCTTAATTCAGTATAAATTCTACAAAATTTAATGACACAGCACAAGAAATACAGTACTATTAAATTTGGATCAACCATATCTCCCATTACCAAAAAAACTAAATAATTAAAAAACCCAGGGAAATTATAGCAGGCAGAGTTTTCCCTTCAATCTGCTGTCTAAATTGAGTACAAGCAGAAAATATAGTGTCATTAAAATAATTAAACTCAATTAACTGCATTATGATCTAATACTACTGACACTATCCTGTTGCCACTAAGATGAATGTTATCAGTCAAAATAAGTGTTTTCTTTTAAAGCCCTACCATTGGGCTACATCAATATATTTAATTATGAAGACTTTTAGAAGAAAACATGGTATGTAATTAAATCCTCTGCAAGTATACTTCTTACAAAGCATACAACTTTTAGGCTTTTTCTACTAAGGTTTTTCTACTAAGGTTTTTAAAGGTTTTTCTACTAAGTGGCAACTGTACAACCATACTTTCTATCTCAGAAATTACTTCACCTCTCCTGAGGGAAAGCAAAGACAATATCATATTTCCTGAAAAAAATGACATTACACTTTGGGACATCATAAACCATTTTTATTAGATAGTACTTTCTTCAAATCACATCTTGGCAGTGTTGCAACTTTACGAAAACTACAGCACTGTTCCCACAGTTATTTCTTGATTAAACATATTAACTCTACACAATTTTGTAGCGTGAAAAGCTCCACACACAAAGATGCAGAATATTCACACTATTTTGACCTTAATAAAAAACAGCAGCATCAACTGTCTGAAAGGGACATATTTATTCATTTAATAAGAGTGTCACTTTTAATAATACTCCTGGCTCTTCTGGGATCTTGGGTGGTTTTTATGGTCTATGTGTAGTTTCAGTTCATTTCTCTTTCTCTGAGCAAAGTCTTTTCCTAGGAAGTTCTTTATCAAGGTAAAAACCACTATCTTAATTTCAAATGTTTTCTTGATTTCCTTATTTTTATTATGTACCTTTAATGTCTTATAGCTCTCTTTAGAAAAACCAGACCAACCCAAGTCATCATCTGTTGTGGTGGGTTTTAGAATAGCCACGGAGTCTGTGGGATACAGATGGCCTGAATTTTTGACAGCTGGTGACAATGAAACCAATAATTTGTGTTGATTAACAGAAGTTTTTCAAAGGTTGGTGGAGTTTTTTTTTTGTCTTGTTTTGTTTTCTTTTGTTTGTTTGCTTGTGGTTTTTAAAATATATATTTTATATGTGTATGCATGTATATATGGGAGAGTCATATTTTGTTGCAATGAGAAGTATCAGTTAGATCCAGTACACTAGAAATATCCCCCCCAAAAAAGGCAAACTAGACATCATAGTCATGGAGTCAGATCTCCCCCTGAGAGGGTGAGAACACTTTCTAGATCAAAGGTCATCTAATGCATACTCCAAAGCACTTCCTTTAGTGACAAATGAGCAGGTTCAGACAAATGATGGCTTCAGTCTTTTTTTCACTGGATATATCAATTTGGGAACGTGTGAAAGTGAGTTTGAGATTTTGCAGGTGAGCTGATGAAATTCTAGAGGAAGGGCTTGACCTCCTTATTACTGGGAACTACCATCAAATACCAGGGCTCAATGCTAGTTATCTCTACGGATGCTCCTCATCAGGCCTTCTCACACATTTCAGAACCCAGATGAATTCAAAGGCTTTACCACACACGCTGCAGGAATGAACACTGCTTCTAAAGAACACTGAATAGCAAGAGGAGAGAAACATGTTTGTCCTTTAGACTGTAACTGCTTCAATCTATTGGCATCTGTTTCTTCCAGACTTTTGAGAAGACATCTGAAGAATGAAATGGCCCAAAGAGGACTCCTGATATTCTATGTACATATGCCAAGATACATCCTTGCATTTGGATTTTGTTTTTTTGCAACCTAATTTTAAGGCTGGTATAAACATATACAGTTCCATTGCATTTCAGCAGCATTTTACCTTATTAGGCCAACAGACATTTTGTATCTTAGTGTTTGAAAAAGCATTAGCATATGAATTTACCTATAAATATGAATAAATAGGTGCAGATGTGAGCACACAGCAAACAAACATTTGCCTTTCATAAGGCACCTCATTGTTATACAGAAGCCTACTCAATTATTCACGAACTGTGAGATACTCTTTTATCCCTGGCCTACTTTAGGATGCCATTGGCTGTAATCAAAACTTCTGAAAGACTTCTAAAGTCCTCAGATAATTGGGGAAGCCATTGTGAGAGAAATCAGCATCAGCCCTTTCAGAACTGAGTGAATTAGAACCACTCACTGCGTTGCCTCCATAATATTTAGCATTTCCTGTGAGACTGTTTTCCACATGTGCTTAGTTGAAGAAATGCCAAATATTTGATCATTTAATCAGGGTTACATCCTTGGGTGAGCACTCACTGTTCAACAAATATGATTTAAAAATTTTGTATCAAGGGCAAACAACACAACCATGCCATTGCATTTTTTACTGGAGAAATTCAGGAAGATGGCATTAAGTACATGCTGGGTTTAAGTTTTCTTTTATTACTGTATCAATTAGAAGGACAAAAACTTGTTCATTACAATCTTGAGAAGGATTCTGTTGAAATTACCTGCACAGCCTTAGGCATAGCAGAACAGGTTTAAACAACACCCCTCCTATCTCAGTTTTACAAGATGGGCAAAGCACAAAAAAAAAAAAAGAGTCCTCCAGATTCTATTACCCAGGATGTTGTGCAATTATGTATCAGTAAGCCATGGCAATAACTCAGCACACTTGTGGCCTGGTGAGAACTGATTAGGTTGCCCCTTGCATATGGGAATGATTTTGATTACAATGTACAAGCTTGTGGGGGAAGAAGCCTCTTTCCTCAAGATGGACCCTGAGCAGACTCATCTTGCTACTGAGAGGATTCCAGAACCTGCAACAATATAACCTTATCGCCCCAGAAAAATTATTTTTGAAATCTTTCCAGTCAGAAATTTGACTTCTAATGCTGCTACATGTCTACTAACCTTCAGAGATACTTTTTTATATTTTACTTGAAACACTGCAACAGATCAATTAATTACAAAATCTCCACATAATCTTATTTTGATACTTCTTTCTTCTGCTTAATACAGTACACTGCTCAGATCACATTTCCAGCATGACCATATTTTTTAATATTCTTGACTAATATATGCAAAAATTTGGGCTCTGAATGGGCCATTACTTTTCATGCTCACATCATACAATTCTATTGTACTGTTGCCATGGCTGTTCATAACAAAACCATTAAAGTACATATTGCAGGAAATTCACTAATTAGATTTTTTTTTTTCCAGAAAGAAGAAAATATTTTCTTCTTTTCTAAAATAATTTAAAATAATTGGTTTACAGTGAAAATCCTATGTATGATTTTCCATTTCCAGAGATTTCGAAGGCCTTTTCCTAGTCATTTACAATAAATGCTTTTGAAAATCACATTTCTTTTTATCCACAGCTGTAGCAAATAAAGCTTTCCCAGTCATTGCTAATATTTAGAGAAGAGATTTTTATTGACAAGTTTCTACACATCACTCCAGAAATTTCACACTCAAACAACCCAAAAGAAATCAGAAACAAAAAATAAAATTCCTCATGCTTTTTTAAAAATAAAGTTACAACACTATAAGCTTTTTTCCCAAATCACTTTAGATGCTCTGAAATCTCCCCGCACCTATCCAAAAGACAGTACAAATGGCAGCTTTCTTGGGTATATTGGAAAACCATCTAATTTTCTGCCACTAGCTGTAGAAACATTTGTCTCTTGAGAGAAATAGCAATGACTCAGCTCCTAATTACTAACAGAAACCATCACTGACCAGGACATGCACCAAAGCATCACTCATGAAGCTTTTTACTAGCATAGCCCATCAAATTTTCTCCCAGGAAGACGACATAATAATATTCAGTTCTGCATTTACATCTCATTATCTGCAGGAAAGGCTAGTTGATTTCTCATCCCTGACTTGCCATGTGCATTGCTCTCCTGTTTAACAAGACAACATGTGCAGTATATGCATTAAAAACACTAAAATATGAATGTGCTCAAGTTTACTTCACTAGTTATCTCCATTAAAAATGGGTATTTCTGTGGGGTATGTGAGAGAAATGCAGTTTGTTGCGAGATTAAAAAATGTAGTGGCAACTTAAAAATACAGCATTCATAGAGAGAAAAATAAAAATAGTTGTCACAGTAAAGTAATACTTAACCATTGTTTTAACACCCACCAGTTTTTGATTCTGTGCATGATTTGGCTAAGGGAGAAGAGACAAGAGGTGACACCTCAACTGCTTCAGTGAAACAACACTTGTCACACATTCAAGTAAAACTTAGGAGAAATTGAAACACAGCTATTACCTGTAAAAACGCCTGAAGTGAAAATGGGGATCCATACCACAGCCTAAAGTGCAAGTTACAAGACATAAGCTACTGACGAGTCAATTCAACAGGAAAAAAAGAGCCCAAACTACAAACCAGAACACCTCACCATTGCAATCCACTTACTTGAGCTACCAACACTTCAACAGCTCTGATTTTGCTTTTTGACACTAGAAATGAAATACAGCTCCCACTGCACTAATTGGGTGCAGTCTGGCTGGCAAATTTGGATTCTTCTGAAGAAGCAAGAGAGGCAGAGCACTGCTGCACAGCACTGAGCTCCCAAATTGGCACAGAGGGTGCAGAGTGGCAGGGAATTGAGGCCAGCTCCTGCTCCTTTAGCACACTGCTGGGAACTTACCTATCTCCCAGCAGCAGGGCAGAGATACTCCACAGCCATCTGATATTCAGCACCCAAACACAAGAGGTGAAATGAATCCATAGCCCTGCTCAAAAGCAGGAGCTTACCTGCTCCTGTCAGCAGCTCTGGGATGTGGGGCTGAGACTTTACCACAAGATATAATAAGCCTGGGTAGTTTCTTTTTTTTTCTTTTTTTTTTTTTTTGTAATTGTGTTCAACTCTCCACCTGCTCTTGCCTATTTCAACATATTTTCTTCAAATGTTATCAAACTATCTACCACAAAGCAATGACAATAAAAGTAAAGCTGTTTAAGCTGTAAAGTCAGGATTAAAGAAATCCCACAAATATATAGCAAAAAAATGATTAGTAGTCTCTTTAATGAGAAATATTGTCTGAAGGTATGCTATGAATGCTATCCAGCAGAGAAACATTCCTCATATATGTTAACCTTGCATGTACCCTTGAGAGTCCTTTCATCATCCAAATTAGGGAGCAAGGTTAAACTTCCAGTTTACAGAGCTTGGAGCATGACCTTCTGCAACAATACAATTTGGTGTTAGATAATTTTAGTATCATAGTTCAAATCCTAAAATTTCTAATAGCATCTTTTTATTACTAATATTTTGCACATTGCAAATCTGCTGGCATTTAAAGTTAGGATTTGAAGAAATAAAGAAACATCTGCTACAAACGGTTTCATCTAAGATTAGATCAATCCTTCTGGGCTTGATTGCAGTCTGACAATTAGGATGGTTAGAGAGAGATGATTAGGGACAATTCACCCAGTTATAGTATACACACGTCATCTTTTTGCTGCCATAACATGCCATTATAGATTCATATAGATGCTTATAATATACTATAATTTATGGTGTTATAGTCACAGGCTATACATGTAATCCATAAAAGGATTTATTTTATTATTAGGGATTTATGTGAAATCAAAGTACACCATAGCAATTTTCCAGCTATTCCTCTACTAGCTAAACTACTCTGTGCATCATGCAAACACTTTAGTTATGGAATCTGAAGGCTTTTTATTTTTATATGTTTAAAAGAGAGTGGAGGATACGTATCTGAATAGATCTGCACCTTGTATTCCTATGAAAAGTGTTATATAACTTCATCAATCTTTAAGCACCCATAGTTTAAAACCTCACCACTGTTGCTTTGTTTTGAAGTACCATCAGGGCAATTCATCAGGCAGAAGGACAACCTACACAAGACACAGCAGTCTGCAGGTCAGCAGAATTTATAACTTACATCTGAATTGATCTTATGGTTATTTAAAAAAATCAGTTCCAGTAGCCATTTCTTTTGGCTTTCTGCATCTCTGACTCAGTTTTGGCAAGACTAACTCCAGTGATCCTTTTGGAGGAAAACTATACTGCTCACTTCATGTCTGGCCTCAGAGTGGATGACAAAAAAACGCCCTCAAAAACAGAAGAAAAATTTGATTTCAATAGTTTTAGCACACATCCAGCAGAAAAATCCCAGAGCTTGCAATATTTTTTAAAGAAATTATTATGCTCAAGAAATCTCAAGCATTTCACTGAGCCTAAACTGAATGTGCAGCACCTACTTAAGAATAATTATGTACCCATGTATGTTGATATCTCCTCCTACATGTACTTTTCTCAATATAACCGGAAAAAAATACCAGCAGAGAAAGTTATGGTTTTGCAATATTTTCATATTGAAACTGAGCAAGTTTTCAAACTGAACTGGAGTAGCTACCTTACTTAACTCATCTGAAGGGGTTTTTTTAGTGGCAATCCCATTTTTTAAAAAATGTTTTACCTAATGAGTTACATGTAAACATAGACCACTTGAATGTGAAAAAACACAAAGGATGGTTTGATATACTGAAATGGAAAGCAATATTCAGAGAAGAAAACTAGGACTCCTTTATTTTCAATACTAGGAATACACATACAAATAACAGAAATATCATTATGTTTCTTCCACAGATGAGCTTATTAAGCTGAAACATGGTTTCTTTTACACATATTTTGTAGACAGACATCACTTCTTGAAAAAATTAAGGTATTTATTGTACCCATAAGGGAACCTAATGCTGAGAAACAAACAAGTTATTGAGATAGAATACTTATTTATGTCTCTAGAAAACAAAATTTAGACTGTTACACACAAGCTGAAATAACACACACTGAAAGATGGTATTGATCAGCTCAGATCCTTAGTACTTCATGTTAGGAGGGAATGAATTTGTGAAAGTAAGTGTTAAAAAATCAAACACATGCAACAGAGTACTTTAAAATGAAGCAGAGCTTCAGAACAAAACAGTAATCACAGACACCTGTTCTATACTACCAAGGGGAAAAGCTAAAATAATTTTTACAGCTCTAATTTAGAGAGTTACAAGCTCAAATTTATTTTCAGCATCCAAAATTATTCCTCAGGCTTACATCAGTTAGATTTTATAACATATAATGGAATCATAGAGCAGTTTGGGTTGGAAGGGACCTTAAAGATCATCTAGTTCCAACCCACTCCCCCCACACACCCCACTGGGGGCAGGGACCCCTCTGACTAAACCAGCTTTCTCAAAGCACCATCCAACCTGGCCTTGAACACTTCCAGGGACGGGGCACCCACAATTTTTCTGTCTCTGTGCCTCACCACCCTCACAGTAAAGAATTTCTTCCTAATATCTAATATAAAACTACTCTCAGTTTAAAACCACTCCCCCTTTTCCTATCATTACATGTCCTGGTAAGAAGTCCTGCTCCAACTCTCTTGAAGGTCCTCTTGCCCTCTTTAGGTATTGGAAAGCTCCCTAAGGTCTCCCCAGAGCCTTCTCTCCTTCAGGCGGAATAACCTGAACTCTCAGCCTGTCTTCATAGGATGGTGCTCCAGCCTTCTGATCATTTATCTTTTCTCTACATTATTGCAGAGAAACCCATCTCAGCAAAGGCATGAAAGTCCTCAGGATACTGTTGTTTTTGATTGATAAAATAAGTGAAAAGTTTGCTTTTCATGGGACTTAAGGTAGCTCTGAGCACAGCACTAAGTCTAAAGCATTTTTGGTAAAGAAAAACAATGAGAGCTGACTGTAAGTGCCACTGTATATTTATGTAGGAGCATAATTTTTAACAGCAATTGATCCTCAGAGTAGAATAGGAAAGTTAGAGCCTTTTATTCTTTGAAACATTTTGTCTTTTCAGCATATATTTAGGAAATCTTGCAAACCCATCCACACTGATGTAAATGGGTGAAAGCCCACTATAATCTGTAAATGACTCTATTTAATGCCTGGTCACTCCCCCTGGCAAACAGGCATGCATGAAGTGTGTGCACCATGTTTATACAGTGAGACTAAAGAATATACGAATGCCAGTGTAGAAGAAAAGCTCTTCAAACATATTTTGATACACTGTACCACAGAACAGGAAGAGATTTTAGAAATGGCATTTATCTATGGCATATTCAATAAACCTCTGAAATATCAGGTTGCATGACTCAATTGTGTTGGTTTCCTACAAACCAAATTAATCTTTTTTTTTTTTTTTTAATGTAGTTGGATTTTCTGCTTTGAATCCCCTTTAAGTACTATGACATGGCCACTAGATTTTATGGAGAAATTAATTTTATATAGAAAGTAAGTTGTTCTGTGAAATGAAGGTTGCAGTATGGACAATACAAATAGTAACGTTCAAGAGGATGTTTAATTTCAGCGCTGTTTTTCTGGCATTTGATCACCTGCATTACTGTAACCTATAGGTTAAATCTCTTCCTGACAAAGAACCATAGTTGTAAGAGATGCTATCATGCCCCAAGGACCTTTATTACTTCTTACGTGTAAATTAACTGAAGGGGAGGAAGATGAATTCACATCTTGTGGTAAGTGGAAAGAGTTAAAAGCTCAGACTTAGAGTCCTCTGCCATTGAACTTAAATGGATACTAAAATGGAGTAATTAATTGAAGTTTCCTGCAATATTTATGAACGAATTACCTTGAAGTGAAAAAAAACCAAAACAAAAAACAAACATAAATCAAACCAAACACCCAAAGTCCCCAACCAGCACTTGCTCTGGGTGTTGTAACTTTCAGACGAATGCAGACAGAAAGATACATATTTCAAACTCTGCCTCATTTGTATAAATGATTTGCTTTCTGCCACTCTTCTGCTATTTATTTTACTGTATTTCCAGAAAATCTCTGCTTAAAGATGTTACCAGTCTGCTATTACAATGCATCAATATTGTAACGAATAAAGACATAATCCAAAGCAAGAAAAGGATGAGAAAACAAATGCTTTTACACACAACTAACAGGATTTGGAAGAAAAAGCTATAGCCCTTAGCTCTTGTAACTACCAACACCAGTTCTGTTAAGCTTTTGTTGCAACAGCAAATTTTTAACTGATAAAGACAGCTTTTACTCAAAGAAAAATAGCATGAAATAGCTTTCATCAGAACACAAATGCAGCTGGTATGTTACATTCCCAGACAGTATGTCCTGTGGGGAAATAGCTACTACAGGGGATTAGGAACCAAGTTCTTATGATCCCAGGGAAATAAAGCAGAGGAAAAGCAGATGGTTTCCAAACTCAAACTTCCTAAGACCATTCTGAATTCCCTGCTCTGTACCTGTCCTGTGATACATCTCCAAAAAATTTGCCCTGAATTGTTTGAGAGATTTCACTCAAAATGTATTCAGGTGAATCCACAGAAGCCAAGCTTTAGCGTGCTTTGGCTCAGACCCAAACTGGTAACACTCAAGGCTTCATAAATCAAACATGAATTTCTTTTTTAAAGGAGTTATGGTTATCCCACTAAGCTAATATTATTATCTAACAGGAAAAAACACTCTCAAAATAACTTTCCCACCCCTCCCCCTACTTTCACTGATTATCACCAGCATTCCAGAACTTGCAGGAGCTAAGATAGTCCTTCTACAACTATTTCCCATAGGCAGAAGAAAATTATTTGTCTACCCAACTGATGCTATTTATTTTTATAGTCTCATCAGCTGCTTAGAAATAGAAAGCACATTGATTTTCTGTGCTCTGGGGACCACCTGAAGGTGGAAGAAAAAAAAAGTTGTAGCATTTCTGGTCAAATTTAACAGAGTACAAACATCTAGCATGTTGGTTCAAGAGTAGCTAACACAAGCACCTTTTCTCACTTACTTGCAGTGTTAATAGTGCATATAGGACAACATCAGAAAGTTGTGTTGCTCCCTTCTTACTATCTGACTCTGCTGAGATGGTCTCAGATATAAGATACAAAGCTGCAATGTGCAGTCTAATATAAGAGAGAAGCAGGGTGGTAATGCTGTGTGCTCGCTAGTATTAATTCTACCTGAAGCAATATCTGGTTTTCCATAATAATTTCTTAGTTGTGAAGTCTTAGTAAGAGTTTAAGATTGAAAATGTAGGTAGCTTGTTACAGGTACAGCTTTATTGTATAGTGACAGCAATGAGGAAACTCCCAAACCACAGCAAGTCAGCTTCTTGTTAAGGAAACTTTCCATTTAAAAAGTCAGCAGAAAACTATGGTTACAATATAAAATATGCAGATTTTATGGAAAATACCCAGTAGGTTTAATAGAATGATTACCTTTATTAATAACCACTCTGAGTAAGAACATGCTATGAATCATGAACTACAAAAAAAATTTGCCAAATACTGTATGATACAGAATTCTGTAAATTCAGATACTGTGAGAGAATAGACTAACAACTTTATTATATTTTTTTAGAACACCTAAATAAGCAAAGAATTATGACCAACCCTTGGCATTTTCAAGAATTTATGTCTATGGTTGCTTTTGACTAGGTCACCACAGTTGTTGTCTTACTTATCAAGAGTCAAGAGAAAGTGCATCTTCTTGATTGATTTTATTTAGAACAAAGTTATGGTAAGAACACTCAAATGATTTTTCATACCTTAGAATTAAAGTTTCTTATTTGGAGGTAGGGTAGGGAGGAGAGACAAGGAAGTTTTCGGTGTGAAATTGAATAAAAGCACACTGGAAATCTCAGTCATCCTCAATGAACAATTCAGAGTTCGGGAGGTGTTTTATTTTAGGTATATATTTACATTATCTGTATATCAGATAATACATGCTGACAGCAGCAGATAAATTCTGTCTCTGCATGTTAATCAACACACATTAGAGCCATTCCCCAATAGATGTATATCATAAATAGGTTTCTGAAATCACAGTTATATTTCTAGTATCTCAGAAATTAATCCAAGTAACTCTTCATATGTGGTCATTAAAACTCTTGCCTCGATACAGAAAGGTCTAAGTCCAGTAGTGCAGAGCAGCAATTGCTACACATTCATTTTTGCTTTAAAGTGTGCACTTAAATGACCCAGCTTGCATATGGACTGAAAAAGAGTTAGGTAAGAGTTGGGCATAGATGAATGAGAGAAAATGTGCAAGTCACTGAGCCTTGCCTCCTTCAGCTGCAGAGAGACATGCAATAAGTGCCTGCTACTCTTTCTGTACTCATCACAGAATTTATATCTAACGAGATATTTGAAGTGGGACAGTTTTTCTTCTTGTCCTTATGGTACTGGCTCACTAGGATCAAAATAATTTCCTTTCTGAGGAGTCACAGGGGGAGAAAATACTGGACATTTCACACTCATGGCTTCTTTCATAGGTGTTCAGGGGCTAACACATAGCCACTGTGCTTTGGAGAGAGTTTTTATTGTGATTTAATTTATGAGCCTTGTCTCAGAGCAAATTCTAATTCTTGCAGTTAACATCTTCATGAAAGGATTTTTTGCCTTTTATTTGAAATTACTTGTTATAGTACATTCCACTACTGGCTTTTGTATTTTTAGCATATGTTATAAGGAATCTATCAGCAGTGGGCTGTTCAGGTGAAGACATGTTAGTTCAATGCAGCATTCACCAGTGAATTCACAGCAGCAGGTCACAGCAAGACAGCCACCGTGACACTCAGCAGTTGAGGATGCTGCACCATCTTACTTTTTGATGGCAGAGGCTTTTGTTCTATTTTCTTTAGGAGGATCTAGCCCTATTCTTCTCAGCACACAATAAGTAATTCCTCCTTTGGCTCATCTACCTTTCAAATTAACAAGTCCCTGGTTCCTACTGTTTTCCCTATGGTCTCCTTAAGTCTGCCCTGCTGGACTTTTAAATATCTTTCAATAATCACTTTAAATTAGTTCAGTCTTGGTTTATGATAGATTTAAGCTCTAAGACTTCATAAATTAATAAAATAGTACATAAATGGAGAAGGCTTATAATGGAAGATCAGCCTATTTACAGTGGTTTTTTTTTAACTTGTTCACAGAATTCTATCTCACTCTATGGTTACATTTCTGCTGCTATTTCTATTGTTGCATACAACAGGAATTTCTTTCTGCTATGAACTGTCCCCGTTCTTCCATTATTAGGAGCACAGCAACTGAAGAATATTATTAGCATTAGTAATTGTCTCACAGGATATGTTCCACCAGATACACTGTGCAATGCCATAGAGGAGTCTGTCTGATTCTTTCTACATACACAGCTGAAGTTTCCTATTCCTAATTGTTAGCAAACATCATCCTACAATACTTGCTTTAAAATACATTGTAGATCATTTTGATGCTCCTATCCTTGTTTCTGAAGGCTGCAGAAACAAAAATGTAGTTTTCAATGGTACAAGCAGTGGAAGACAGGATGTCTGTGGGGGTTTTAATTTTTGCAAAACTTGGTTTTTGTGGAAAGTAATAGCAAAGTTCACTACGTGGTTTTCATGTCTTATTTATATAAAACTTTTCCAGACATCTTTTGCACATGAAGGGCTTGCTCAAAAGAGAGTGAGAGCAATATTCCCACTGACCACAGGCAGAAACCAGAAGAAAAGAGAGCAATGGTCTATTTCACAAAATTGACCCACGCTTGGCTTCAAAATACTGTCATTAAGCTGGGTGGTCAGAATTAGTCTTAACAGGTCTAAGTAAATATTTTCCTGGCTTCTTATCAGACTTTTCTTTTTTGATCACTGCTAACAGAAAATTCACAATCAAAACATAGTAGAAAATTAGGAAAAAAAATGTTTTTACCAGATATACCTACAGAGATCAATACTAGAGCTGATCTTTGGGACAAACTCTTTCTGTAGGCACAGTATTATTATTTCAGAAGCATTAGATTGCCCTGACAGAATTTACACCAAGTAGTCCAGTTATATTCAGCTTGCCTTTCTGTGGTCTTCAGCATCCAGAAATTGTGAGAAGGCCACATATTTTTTATTTTAATCTTTAGTTCTAGAAGCCTTTAAAACACTTCCAGTTAAAATTGAAGCTATATAATTCTGCCTAGGAGTAACTAAATAATTTTGCCTAGGACTAACTAGAATATTTTTAATTGCTTATGATATTATTTTTTTTGTCCAGCACAAATTCTGGACCATATTCTCAGCTTTGATTTGAGAGTCTTACTGCTTATTTACCACGGGATTATTTTAAAAGAGAACTTATAAGTTCTCTCCCTTTCCCCCATGCCTATAAACAGAAAAGAATAGTTTAATTTATTGAAGTATAAGTCTTTGATGTTTTTTACAGGAAAAGCAAGGCAAACCATAAAAAAAAAAAAACAAACATCCCTCAGTGACCATAAGCTAATCCAGTAACACAATACAACACATATTTAATTCCTTTAAGGTTGTGCATGTTGTGTCATTCTACTTATCGCTGATCTTTTTAACAACAGTACACCACTTCTCCAGAGATCCAAGTCAATTATATAAGTGGGTGTTTGTTTGTTCTAAAAATACACCCATGATTAAATGTCTCAGTGTGTGTGTGCATAACTTTACTCAGAAGCTTTATGGGTGGAATGTAGATCCTCAAAATGAAAAGTATGGAAGATGTCAAAATTCAACTAATTCAACTAATTTATAGGCACTTCAAGAGGAAAATTAATTAGCACAGAGAATTTAAACAAAGTATATGCTATTAAAAATTATAAACACTTGCAAGCATTGCTGGCTGAAATTCTTAATTTCTAGAGCAGTACTCCCCAGTTTTGCTACAGGCGATTAGAATTTCTTAGAGCTGTCATAAGAGATGGTGCATGTGTTTTAAGAGAGTGCTTACATTAAGAAATCTATTTTAGTATCCTTTTCACTACTGCTGCAGAGAATTCCTACAAACTGAACAGCAAAAGCTTGATATGATGGCTAAGATGATTTTAAAATCACATACCAGTAGTTAACAGTCCCATTCTGGGATGTTGGACTAGCTGACCTCCATGATCCTGTGAATAAATGAATTAGTGACTAAATTCAACCTTAAATGCTCAAATTTTCTCTTAAAGTTAGAATTTTCTCTGTAAGGAATTTCTGAGAGAAGAAACCTGGAGATCTCTTTCTCTAAACATACAGCCTTTTTACTCTTCTCAGTCCTGCCCTCTGTTATCTTTAAAACTGGAATTCAATGAGCTGAAGAAAATCGGTCCACAGAGCCTACACAAGGTTTTTACACTTGCACACACTGAAAGCAGGTTTCTCAAGGAAAGGCTATTGTCTATCAAGGACTACTTCTGAAACTCTAGAAAGCATTAATATGGTGTGCTTTTCTCTTAATTTTCTCTTTCCACTTCCTTAGTCTTCTCTTCCCATTTCCCCTCCCCAGTTTTTATATTCCTACCTTCTTCTCAGCAACAAAACTTTTAATCACATTTTTGAAAAAGTAATTTAGGATGGGACTTCTTTCTCCTCCCAAGCTGAATCCTTCCAAATAAAGGATTTCCTGAAAAGCTTATGTATTGTTAGAGAAAGCGTCTTTTAACAGTGGTTTTGGCCCACTATATAGAGGTAAAATATGATTACAATGTCTCAGAACTAAGGTTCAGTAATTTCTAGAGAAAAGTTTGGTGTTGCTTTGTCTAGAGTAAGAATATGCATTTTCTTTTAATCTATCAGGCTTTATGCCTCTGAGTTGCATAATTCTCTGCCCTCATCTCTTCATTTGAAACAGCACAGATCAAAAGATGCATGCATATGTCAGGCTCTGAACAAAAGCTGAATAGAAATCAGACTGCAAACACTGGAATGGTGGCTTCCATTCTCCTGAAATTACGAAGGGACAGAAATAACTCTGTATCTGGGATCACATTATTATAAAAATGTGTGCTTTTATTTTCCACTGCACCATGTACTCTTTGTTCACAAGTTTTTGAAGTTTTGATCACATCATCAAGAAATTTGTACCAAGACGTTTCTGGGAAAGTTCAGAATTCGTACCTTTTATTACCAGTCTAGGATAACCAATAGCCTGCACAGATTAAGTATGACCATTTTGCTAAATTTTAGAGAAGAAATAGTGTATGGCCAGGATACAGGATTTTAAATTAAGGCGGGTTTTTTTCTGTAGTGGCACTTGGCTCCTCTTTTCCACATCAGGTTTGCAGTCCTGACATTTCTGTAGCAGTGGTTTTGATGGTAGCATCCATCATGAAATTACATCACAACCTAGGCTAGAGGGACCACAAGCTCAAATCAACTACTTTCTGACAATTTCAAAAACATATTTAATACCTTGCAAACTACAAGGGACATTGCCAAAATTTCATTGATTTTAAATTTTTCTTCTGTTATATTTTAGATATTTTCATTACCAATCCAGGAGTCCTAAGTGTCTGAGACTGGTGTAATTCCACAGATGTAAATTACTGCTGAAATAGAAAACAGAATTTTCTCCTAAGCATCCCAAAAATCTGATTTTCTGCACGTCATCTGCAATTAATGCTAGCTGAATAAATAGGGCAAAAATTTCTTTGTGATGACACCAAGGATGAATAACTATACTTTATGTCTTCCACTTCTTATCTAAACAACTACAAGCACTCCTGATGACAGGCAGAACAAGTTACTTCAACCTATTAACATGTATCTTACTGTCAGATACACCAGAAGCAATAAAAAAGTTTTTAAAAAATTCCATTTTTCAAATCCCAACAGTAGATTCCTTGAAGAAAATATCATAGTGGTAAATATATAACTAAACTGAAATTTACTATCTTTCTTTTTATGTTACCCTGCTTCTTTTCTCATGCTGTGGTATACACCACACTCCAGGGAAGCAACTATTCACAACTAAATACAAACTGGAAAAATAATTTGATTTCTGAGAACTGGAAGGAAAGGAGAATTAATTTCTATCTCACAACACTGAAGAACCATTTTTCAGATAGAATGAAATAATTAGCATTTTGTCTCCAGAGAAGACTCCTGGATAGTCAAAATCTGAAAACAAGGGAATTTTACCAGTGAGAATGGTGACTGTGATTTGAAAGCTGACACTTCGGTTGTCTCATTTATGAGCAAGAATTTCACCTCTGCACCTGAAACTTTGCACGTCTTCAAGCAGCAATGACTAAAACATGGAAGAGAAAGAGAGGTCCAAGAAAGGACAACCTCTAAAAATCACTCATCTCATACATTCATATTCAGACCCACAGGACAGATATTTCCTGTTTTGCAATAAAATAAGCAGAGTGTGAAAGTCTCAGAAATGACCATTTCTCTCCCCTTCCGGATTTCCCCCACCCCACCACCAATTTCTTTACTTAACCCTTCCAAACCAAGCAAAATAAATGTCTGACAGAACCTTTTCCCCTGCATGTACACACAGATATCCAACCAGAAACTCCAATGTGATTGCTGGCAGTTCCTTCATCAATTACCTTGTTGATTTCTTGAATTTAGTAAAGAGGCTTTCAGCTTACTAGAGAACAATCATTCTGTTTCATGGAAAATGAAAATGTAGGTGTCACAGTTTAACCCAGCAGGCAGCTAAACACCCCGCAGCTGCTTGCTCACTGTGCCCTGCCAGCCAGATGAGGGAGAAATTTGGGGGAAAGAGAGTAGAATTTGTGGTTTTAGATAACAACAGTTTAATATGATAGAAATGGAAGAGAAAACAACAACAGGAGCAATAATTTGAGCAATTACTTAAAATACACTAAACAAGTGATGCACAACGCAATTTCTCACCCACCACCCACCGGCCGATGCCCAGCAAGTTCTCACGCAGTGGTCCCCAGGCAGCTGTATCCCTGGCTTATACACCCAGCATGACGCCACAAAACATGGAACATCCCTCTGGCTCTGGTCAGTTGGGGTCAGCACTCCTGGTTGTGCCCTTCACAAATTCTTGTGCACCCCCACCCTCCTTGCTGGTGGGGTGGGGTGAGGAGCAAAGGCCATAACATTGTATAAACACTGCTTAGCAAAACCCAAAGCATCATGTGTTATTAACACTGTTCTCATTCTAAGTCTAAAATGCAGCACTGTCTCAACTACTAGGAAGAAAATTATCTCAGATGAAACCAGGACATCAGAACAACAGAGTATTTATGTAAGGTCTGCTGTAATTTAACATCTAGGTAGAATGTCCTAATTCCTGGGTTGAAACAGGTTTGAATCAGGAACAGAACCTGAAGTTCTTAAAATTTAGACAAGGGCTTTACGGATCAGCTACAGAAAACAAAAAATGTGAACATCACGGTGTATTAAAAACACCTCAATTAACTCATAATTAATATTTGGTGTATTTTAATTTTTTCCCTGTATAGAAACAGTATCCTAGAGATTTCTCTCTCATTTATATCTTCGCATTGGATCTGGCAATGAAGCATAAACTGGTGGTATCACATCTATTTCCATAGCAACACACCAATTTCCCAAGCACCGTCATGGCTTCTACTCTTACTGAAAGCTGAGAGAAAAGCAAGGCTGAGGAAATGTTTGTCAAGCATTCAAACATGGAGCTAGTTTCAAGTATCCTCTTAGAGTGGATCAAACTATCTTCAGCTAGAATACTAACACAAATACTTACAAAAGCAAATCAGCAATTCCTTGTGTTTTTTTGTTGTGGCTTCTGTTGTTTTGGTCTTTTTTTCTAATCAGTCATAACATCAAAGTTCCTTAGTTACTTCCAGTAGATCTCAAATAGTGAATGGATGCATACTTCAAACAGACACTTGATTTTAATGTCCATTCTCATTCCTTATACCATTTTTACAAAAACACAAGTTATCTAAGTAAAGGATGAGCTGTTCACATGCCTTACCACAGCAGTACTCAATATAAAGCCCTCAGAGGACAGAAGAATACTATGTACATTACATTTTAGACATGAAGTTGATTTACATTTTTTCACCTACTGCCACCATTCATTATTTACTAAACAACACTAATATTCACAATTGATATTCACAACAGCATAGGTTTCACTATCGATGCCTGGAAAGGCTGATCTGGAACAGAGACTAGGCAGAGCAAAAAGAATAAAATAGGTATTCATTGAAAGGATACTCCCTGGGCAGTGCAAGAGCCTGGCCGGGGCTGCACCCAATTCAAATCCAAGATGGATCCTGGTCACTAGTCTTTACACTTTTATAAGTTTTGGTTCATCTGCATATTGGGGTTAATTGTCCAACCACAGCCCCAGGCTATGAAGTCTCAGCCCCCTGGCCTGCCTCCTCTCCCTCACCGTTTATGCTTTTTTTTTATCCTTGATGCTCTAGCTGGCAAGGGATTGTTTTGCCTAACCACCCTGTGAAGAGAACTTACTAATACCTAATGTGAAGTTTCAGAGTTACACATCAAACAGCAGAGAATCTGAAAATATAAAAGCTAAAACCCAAGGCATCATTTCCCCCCCTTTAGAGGCTTGACAAGGCCTTTACTTTCACCAAGGCCTTTACCTGTATTCTAAATATCTAATAACAGATAAGTATCAAATAATAAATCCCTAATAATAGATAAATATCTAACAGTAATTAAATAACAACAATAATAATAACAAACAGTAATAAATATCTAACAGTAGCAGTGTCTTGTACAGTCGGGTATTATGCAAAGAAAAATAATGATTATCATGAACAGCTCTTTAGACACAGAAAAGGAATCATTTAAAGCAAGGCATCACTATTGGTTAGCAAAAAAAAAGCTCTGGAAAAAAGCTATCACATTAATAATGATCATAATTCATGAAGAGAAAACAAACAAAAAAGCATTTCATAGAGTCCTTCTTGGAAATAAATCAGAACTCTGATGAAATTTTAGAACATTGCCCCACAGAGTATATTTCTCAGAACAGATCTTAAAGCTGACCATTTGACTACAAACTGTTATTCTTCTATACACCCAAGCCAATTAGTCACTCTGCTCCTATCAGAGAATTTCAAATATATTGTACATTGACAAGTTGCCTACACAACAGCAGCCTTGTGATAGGAAAGTAAAAAGCAAAAGGAGGAAAAATTAATAACACATTGAACACATGCTCTATCTTCCAGAGTCTCCCTATCTTTGACAGAACTGCTCTGAATCAAACCTCCATGCTTTCCTTGTTCTTCACTCACATCTTTAAAATTCCAGCTCACCCACATACCCCGAGAGCCAACATCAGTTTTTTTCTCAAATCCTTTAACCCTTTCTGGGACTCACAACAAAAATGTTGAGTCTTGATAGACTTTTACAAGAGCCAAATGCTTCTAGTGGCACCCAGACAGTTCATCCTAAACAGCCATCCCACACCTAGATGATTTAATAAACTGTTGTGACTAAAGGAAAGACCTGCATTATAAGATGGGTCTATAACTGAATTAAGATATTTCTGTCTGTCAGAAGAGGGTTAAGGAACAACTTGGATCATTTTCCACTATTATGTATCACACAAAGTCCTGATTAGTTCTTTGATTCATAGTGTCTGGTATCTTAGAAGAGAAATACCTATCTGTGTGGAGAAAAAGAGAACTTATATGATGGCTGAAAGTATTTTGAGATCCAGATAGATCATAATTTATAACCCATGTTTTATCTGATAGTGATGGAACCTCAACAAAAACCATATGTGAAGCTAAACTTTATTTTTAACTTATCAGTTAAAAATGTCTGCAAGATGTTTGAGTTGTACTATTGCACCCCTCCTATTCCCCTTATCTGCTGAGCCCTGCCTTCTCCCCACCATCTCAGCCTCCTATTTCTTCCAGTTTCAGTGCACTAAGAACTCTTTCGATCCCATTACTTTTGTTCTCATTGGACTCAGGCCCATATTTCAGACATGCATTCAAGGTCCAAACTTTACCAGCTCATGCATTTCCTGTCTAGGAAAGCAATGAACAGCAGTCTCCACTTTCTTAATTGAAATACCTAGACCTTAGAACCGCCCTCCTTTCAGAGTGCCTGAATCACCAAAGCACCCTTTATTAATGTCCACTGTGCAGTGAAATTTCTAAAAAGTGTATTTACCTAAGAGATTACAGCAATATTGTCAAAGGACTAATGTTTCCAACCATTTGACTGTAAATCCATAATCTCTAACCTTTTCGTATTCTCTCTCACTTTTATAACACAGTGTCATTTCTGCTTTTTATTTGCATACTTTTAGAAAATTACCTTCCACAGGAGGGGATCTAGCAAGGTTTGTTGATGTGAGGTAATTTCAGAGAATTAAAGAGAAGAATAATAGTTCACTTTTCAGTAAGGTCTCTGTACAGAGGATTGATTGAGATAACCTCGCTAATGTGAGACTTTTATTTTATTGACTATCAATTATTTTACCAATTTCTATGCCTGCTGAAAGACTCAGGGTTAGGAAAATATATATCGCTTCCTTAATGTACTTTGAGAAAAAACATTGCAAAAACTGCTCAGCCAAATAGCCTTCTTAGAGAAGAGTCTACACTGCAGCTCAGAGGGAAAGGGATGAAATTTCCTTGTGGTACCGGTCCAGACTCCACAGCAGCTGCCACTTCCCCCATCACACAATGCATGCAAAACACTGGATGCAGAAGGCTGAAGACCTACCTGCCATGCTCCATATCTACTATTTTGTGATTGCCCACTTTTCTCATGAGATTAAACCAACTCTTTGCCAAGCCCATGTGTCACATAATTTCTTCCTGGCAAAGAGGTAGAATTGCATTTGTCCTTTCTTTTATCGTTGCTGTCTGTTGAACATACAGGCCGAGCCATGCTTGCTTTTACTGTCTCATAGATTTGTTGCTGCTGTAGCAGCAGACTTAATTTTCTATTTTAAAACATTCAGCACTGGGAACTATAAATGTAAAAAAACAGCAGTAAAACCTTCACAAATTAGCTTTGGTTGTGCCTCAAAACTGTACAAAGGCTCAAATATTTCAGCTGTTACAGATGCAACTGTAAATGTTCATTCATTTTCTTCTTTCTTATCTGAGTCTAAGACATAGATCCCTGATCCAAGAGTTGTGGTCACCCAACAGCCTGAGAAGGAAGTTAGTATTAGGTTGTTAGAACAAGGTAATAACTTTATGCAAAATGATTCTCACTGTTCATTTTTCTAAAGAGCAGAATCATTAAAAGTGCAGCATAATGCTCTGTAATTATAATCTAAGTCATTTCCCCTGTTAAAAATACATTCTAATTGCTTTAAGTGAAAACACATCATTATAACTTCCCATGAAAGGGGAACTAATAAATAGATTAGTAAAATCCTACAGTCAGTACATTAAATCATGTTTGTTCATTCAGCTGAGCCTGGAACACGTAAAGTACATCTTCTTATGGAAAGACACAATTAGGGAGAATGGCTGGCTCATGGGATTAGCCAAAGGATTTTGAGTTTTCCACATCTAGCTTGGTGGTGTGAATCCTCCCCAGCTTGATGTTGACTGAAGCTTATTACCATCTGCTCCCTGTTCAGTGTCCTACATAAAATGAATTGGTTGTCTTTGCCTAATTCCAAGCTCACAGGTGTCCAGTAGTACAGCAACTGACAGTAATTAGCACACCTTTAAGCAATGTCAGCAAAGATGCAGAAGATTTAAAAAATACAACGAATATGTTCATGTAATTTGCTATAAGCAGTCTACTGAAGCTATGCTTTGAGAAGAGACAGGATGGTAGCATTACCTCTACTTTTCACTGTGCTTCTGCCAAATCACTGAATATAGATGATTACATGCCTGCATAAAACTTTAAATCTCTAATTTCACTAGATCTAAAAATCCCAAGTAAAATGGCAATACCATGTTTTTAACTCTGAAAGCTTATGCTTTCTTATCTTAAAGGGGGATTTTAACAGTTGAAATATAGTTACTATAATTAGCATGGCTGTGCTCAGAATCTGAGACAACCGTTTTGGTTTGTACAAAAAATTACTGCAGTTTCTATAATGTCTAGAGCAGCTGTGCAGGTAACCACTATAAGAAGGAAGACAATAACAAGGAGAGTTACAAATTAAATTATACAGATTTCTTACTATTAACCTTTGGATGAACAGGCCTGCTTCCTCTGGTTATCTCAGTTATTGCAGATACACTTTTGTTTTGTGAATTAAGTACTAACTCATGCAAAGACCAAACTAGCAGTGTTTTTGCTTCAAAATAGATAAAAACTGGATTTTTTTGAAGTTATATAAAGATAGTTTTGAAGTAAACAACTGGAAATCTCTCACTTTCTAAACACAGAGATTTAGAATTAATTCCCAGTGGTTATGAGCTGCTTCTGCTGCATTTAAGTTACCTTTCAGGCTGCTACCATTTTGTCTACAAGTCAGAATCTTACACTGCCCACTGTGTGACTCCCCCACAAACAGGTAGCTATTTGTGAAACTGAACTTCATATTATGGGAGATGAATTTTGGAAAGGAAGTACAAGACAGGAAAAAAAATAGAAATTAATTACTTCTTTCCATGCCAAAAAAAAAAATAAAAAAAAAAAAAATAAAAAAAAAAATTTTAAAAAAAATCAAATTTTTAATTAGAAACATCAATTTACAGCCACTCTTCAATTCCTTATATGAATGTAATTTTTATAAGAATTGTATTTCTTTAAAACTAATATTAGGAGAAACCTTCCAGCTGACTTCTAATTGTTGTATCTGTCGGTTCCATAAATGTCTCCATTTAAGCATTTAATTCCAGTAGTTTTTTTATAAGGTGGATAAGCAAGCAAAATCAGCCAGATTTGAAATCTAATTTTTTTTCCAAATACTAAATTTGAAGCTCTTCTTGGGTTTTCATATATGTTTTAAGCATTCAAACTATTCAGTGGTTTTCCTCGGTCTCTTGCCTAAGAGTGTAATTTTTATTTTTGCATTTAAATTAATGGGAAACCTTCCAATTATTCCAGAAGAACACAATCTTATTGTTTGTAGGCAGAGAAACCCTGAAACCTTCTAAGAAAGGTTGACCCTCCAAGAGTTTTAGTCTACAGAGCTTATGAGTGTGCTTTCTTAAAGAAAAGGAAGGAAAAGCCAAGCTTCACTTTTCTGAAGCATTAATGGGAATCATCTTGCTCTTCAGATCCATGTCCCTCTTTGGATGATAAATGACAACTATTAGGAATCTGGTTTATCATGACACAAGCCACAAATCTCTTCACTGAAAACTGAAAAATGCAGATTTTTCAGGACAGGACAAAGAATGACTGTGCCAAGTTCTGTGACAGTGCACTCCAGAAACTGGCACCATGTTTCCTACATATTTTTAAAATGTAATTAAAAATAATACAAAATAGACTTAATAAAAACAATTATGAATATATGTAGAAAGTAAGGTACAGCAAAGGAGCTGTTGACTTCCTGGATATGAAATTACTTACTCTGTCCTATGAAACTCAGGTCCAGATGAAACAAAAATATTGAGTATCTATTTCACAACAGACGAGCTTATTACTATAGAATTTATAGTTCACTGGGCATCTTTTTTAAAGAATCAGCAAAACAAAGACAACATCAAGGAGAAATGACTATGTAAATTGTAGTGGTTTTTAGTTAGGTATCTAATTAGTCAAATTGAAAAGTAGAGATGGCAACCTGATTACTTTAGCAATTTGATTTACTGTGACCTGGGATAGCTTCTGCATATTTTACATGTCACCTCTACAGCAGAAGGTTGATCTCACCAACAGCACTTTGTGTTCACAGATGCTCTTTCTCCTGCTGTAACTGCATTAAGGGCCTCTGCTGTGTATTTTTCTGCTTTCCTATGATACATGGTTAGTAATATATTAAGTATCAAGTTAATAATGTTGAACAGGTTCAATATCTGAAAAAGTATCTGTATTTCATATTTCATCTCAGGCAACGGAACTCAAGAAGCCATAGAGAAAGTCCCTGTCAATGTCATCAAAGTCTATCTAGCTACCTCATTCTTTTCATACACATACATTTGCATACAGAATCTCTTGACAGACATAAGCAGGCTCCATTTAGCTTCAGTGAGATTGACTGCAAAAAGCAGCTAGAGATGTGCAAATATCTGCTGATTCAAACTTTCACATAAAATGCAAGAAAATACCAAGGCAGAAGTAATTCATGCTTCACCTGCTGTAACTGTAGGGCAGAATCCAGCTCTATGCAGAGAGCTGACAGTTCAAGACTCTGGTCTCACTTTGACAAGCTGTTTAGAATGTAAGTTCTTACACAGACTTTCATTACAGTTCTTCACAGGACAGAATTCCACTCTTGGTCTGAAGAACTGTATACATTTGTATAGTTATTTATGCTTAACAGGCTTTGTAGATTTTGTAGTCTAGTATTTATATCTTCCTTAAAAAAAAACCAAAAAACCGAAAGATAACAAAATACATAGAAGACACTCACTTGTACTACTAACAATATTGTGTGTAACTTAATGAGAAGTTCTATCTGCTGAGTATTATACTACTGCGCTGGTTTTGACTGGGACAGAGCTAATTTTCTTCACAGTTGCTGGTATGGGGCTGTGTTTTGGATTTGTGCTGCAAACAGTTGATAACCTAGAGCTTCTCTCATTACTGTTGAGCATCACTTACACGGAGTCATGGCCTCTTCTGCTCCTCAGCCCATCCCACCAGTGAGGCAGCTGGGGTGCACAAGCAGCTGGGAGAGAACACAGCCAGGACAGGTGACCCCAACTGACCCAAGGGACATTCCAGACCATATGGTGTCATGCGCAGCAAATAGAGCTGGCAGAAGAAGGAGGAACAGGGAGATGTTTGGAGTGTCTCTGTCTTCCCCAGTAACCATTATGTGTCACGGGGCCCCAGGGATGGCTGAACACCTGCCTGCCCATGGGGTGCTGTGAATTCATTCCTTGTTTTGGTTTGCTTGCCCTCACAGCTTTTGCTTTGCCTATTAAAGTATTTTTATCTCAATCCTTGGGTTTCTGCACTTTTACCCTTCTGATTCGCTCCCTTGTCCCACAGGGGTAAGTGTGTGCATGGTTGTACGTGGCTTAGCTGCTGGCTGGTGCTAAACCAGGACAAGTATAAATTGTATTCCACCAGGGAAGGTTTAGTTACATATTTTCTTACAGTTTAGTTATAGTGGTAAGAGGAAGTATTATAATTAAGCTAGAGCATGTTCATGATTAAGAAGACACAAATTATTTAGTAGTCAGCAAATATTCAAATATTGCTATAAACAAGGTATTTTTAAATGAAGATTGAAAAGAAAATCTTTAGTATATGACAAGACAGCATTACACAATGGATTTGACTAACATCTTCAATTATACTTCATTCTTAAAATGCAGATGATAAAACAGTTTGTATCAAAACCCAAATACTTTTAATATAGAATTTTAAATTGTATCTGATTCTGTATGAAAACACATTTTTACTTGAATTTTGGCTTGTATTTTGAAAAAATACAGAGTTCTAGAAAATTTACAAAGAAATCCCAACAGATGCACCAAAGATGCAGGTTTTGTTTATGCTCATTATGATAAAAAACAAGAAGAAAGAGAAATCATGAAGAACTTCCATAGTCAAAGCTAATTTTTTTATAAATAAACCTAGTGTTGTATGTTAATGTTTTGACATATCTGAGTATCATCCAGGCATACCCATCCTGAGTTGTAAGGAAAATATGTATGGGTCAATATAAATGGGTTGGAATAGGTGCCTCAGTTTTATTCTTAAAGCAATTGCGTTTGGCTTGTGCAAAATAGTTTTTAAATAGAAAAATTACATTCTACATTGTAAGAGGCCACTGGCTTGCCATTTGCTTTGTGATTAAATGGCACAGGCACCATTATAATGAGGCAGTCTATCAAAGTCTTCTACTTGGTTGTTTACACTCTATGAGGCTGTATGAATGAAGGATTTAAAAGTTTTCATTAAGTCCTTGGCTGCTGTGCATGCACAAACACAAAGCCAATTATTTAAAAGGTACACTGGATTTTACTCGTTCTATCTTTCTTGAGAGCATGATTGTTGTTGCTTGTTGCTTCACTGAACAATAGAAATAGGGACAAAATTCCTGTCTTTTGAGCAGTCTGTTACAATTACTTTATTTATACATAAAATATATTCTCATGTGTAGGCATCAGTACCTGAATTTGAATTTTGAATTGCAATAGTGAATTTGGGAGTGCAAGTAATTTTTGGAATTACATAGATATGACATATAACAATTATTAGCTGTCTGAATATGCACATTCCTGTATACTATTTCTCTTATCAAAACCATTTCTGCTTGGAAGAAAAAAAGTCGTACTTTTTTTTATCTGAAGAAAAGAGTACACAATAGACCAATATAAAAACCAACTTTTTCAGCTACCATGCCATCCTCTCCTGATATCTTATTCTGTTGTTGTTTCCTCTATGTGTAGAATGGCTTTCTCTCCTCTTTTTTTTTTTATTCCAGACCCTGGTCATGTAAAGACTTCCACAGAGAAAAATCCTTTTTTTGAGGATTTGATTTAAGGAAACTACTGCAGTATTTGTTGAACTAATTTCTGAGCTGACAAGGAAGAAACGCCCTGAATTCCAAGAGAGACAAGCCAAGTGACTCATTTCTCCATATTTTCTTCAGGTGAGGTATCTATTCTGCATCTCAAGTCTTCTACAATGTCCAAATGACCAAACTGCTATTTTCAGTAGTGACATCTAAGACTTTATTTTAAAACTGTTTCCTCATTTAAATGTTTACTTAAAAAAAACCAAAACCCCAAAGAACTTATAAAAAAGGTGTAATTTTTTAACATAATCACAAATGTTTTTGTAGATAGAATAAAAAAAGTTCTGCATAATATATTTCAGAAGATTTATGTTTAAAATTTCCTTATGTAATTTAGCTGCCTATATCTGTAATTTACTATGGACCAAGACTCTCATTAGTAAATTTGGAATCTCCAAAAACAGGGAGGCTAAATTCCAACACTGAGTTTTGAAAGAACAGCTTAATGAAAGAAAGTTAATACTTCATCAGAACCTACATACATATGTCATCGCAGAAATTTTTAAAATAACTTTTAGCAGTTTTGCTATTGTTTAGCAGAAATAAACTCTCTCAACACTCAACTGTAACATTTGTTACAGTTGAGTATTAATTCATTGTATCATCATTTAGAGAAATATTTTAGAGAAAATAGCAATATTCTACCTATCTAAACCACAAATTTATGGTTACTATCTTTACCTGAAACACTGAATTTGCATTAATTTCTTATGCAATGGATGAATATCATGCGATTAGGAGAGCACAAAATTTATACTGAACTCATATTTAATTCATTGATCTTAGAGGATGAAAGTAGCAACCCATTCTCTTTAAAAAGAATAGAAAGATTTATCTGAATTGTAAAATTTTCTGCCATTTTTTTCCAGTTCCAATTGAGTTAAGAAATTTGAACTTTAATATAGGTATACAGCTCATGTCATTAATGCATTTTAATGTCCTTATAATGAAGATGCATTTTAGAAGAAACGAGGTGCATGACTAAAGAACATTTACTGTTACTTCATATTATGACACCAGAAGAAAACACACACACTAAAATACAAGAGTGATATACCTAAGTATAATTGTCCATATTAAATTAATTTTAATATATATTTGGGTTCCCAAAAGACTTTTGATGCTGTTATTAAGGAACCAGGGGGAATTGCAGCATAGAAACACACCAGTTAACACAAGTCTGGAAACCAGGACCATCTATTTTAGGAAGAGAGGGGCTTCAAGCCTCAGCATAGTATAGCGAGTTCTCTAAAAACACCTGCTCGGTCCTCAGTAGCTGTCAGAAGAGTAAATCAAGTGCTAAGGTTAGTCACCAAAGCAACAGAGAAAAACGGGGAGCATTTTTGTGCCACTATGATCATGATTTACTCACACTTGAGTTCACCCATCTTCCATTCCTCTCAAAGAGGGAGAATAGGAAGGGTCAGAGAGGAAAAAGTATGAAGCAGCTGATGTCAGAGGAGCAAAAAGGCCTCTTCAGCCTGGAGAAGTGGTGTAGAGGCCAGCAGAGAAGGTGAATGAAGTACAGATGACTTAGAGCAAAAAGTAATGTGATGTGAGAGAGCTGGGGAGAACTCTAAATTATTAACCAACTCTTCCAACAGAGGAACTCAGGGTATGAAATGAAGACAGCAAGATTCAGATTCAAACCAGTCACAGGAGACAGTTTGTTTGGCAGTGGGTAGGAAGCCATGGATGTATTTTTGGCAAAGAGTATTGCAGATGCAAATACAGCACTGGGTTCAAGGAAAGGCTGGACAGGCACTGGAGGAGGGATCTGTTAAGAATCACCAAGCAGAGAAAGCATGGAAAGCTCATGAGTGAGAAGCCACTGGAAGCTGGGAAACTGGCTGTGAAAAACATAAATTTGTTTTGCTTTTACTGCTCACTGCATATCAGGTTATGGGCACTGATGGAGAAAAACAACTGAACTAGATGCACTTTTTATTCTTATGACCCATAACACACCTTCTGTTGATAAACTGGGTCAGTCTCAAGCAGTTGCTTCTCTGCTCTTGGCGAAAGTCTTGAAAGGAATGTTAAAACAAAATGAAAACTTCAGGCTTTGTATTTAGTCAAGATTTGTAGCACAATTTCTAGCAAAACGGTGGCTGGGTTTTCTGTTCATGACAATTCAAAAGAAACAACATCCCATTTTCTGCAGTCATTTTTTTCTTCAAGTGCCCTCTTGTGCTAAATGTTACCTTTTGCAGAATTTGACAAGACTGAAGGCAATGACATCGAAAGGAGAGAATGCAAACATGCAGAAGCATATTTCTCCACTGACTAGCCTCCCTTTCTAAAGTTGCTGAGGAATACCACTGTGCATTCTCAACTAAAAGCTGGTGACAATCCTTTATCATTTTCCTCTAGGTCAATGGCTTTGTTTATAAATTCTTCTCACATCAAAAAATATAAAATATCATTCCTGACACTGCCTCATCTTACAAATCTATTCATATATCTTTTAAAAACAAGGTGGAAGGCATAGCAAATAAAAGGTAACATCACACTGTAACAAACAAAAGAAAACACCATTAGCAACATCAACGTAAGTGAACAAAAACATACCACTAAAAAAAAAAAATAAATTATTAAAAGCAGATCCAAGTAAATGCTTAGTTTCAAACCAAAAAACTTGAATGCAATGAATGCATACATCCACACCTGTGACCTAAAAAAATCCTGTAAGCCTCCCAGTCCTAAAAGAAATAAACTGATCATAAAGTACTAAAATAGAGTAACTAAAAGCCTGTTTCTAAAAAATTAGAGAAACATTAGGGAATTCCTTGGGACACCTGATCCTACAGAGTCACTGGACATGGGCAAGACAAACCCTCAAGGCCTATTCCAGTTTTCAAAGGGAAAAAAGTAACAACTCCATGGACAGAACTACACCTTTTTCTTGCTTATAATTATGGAAGAGTAAAATATAGGAACTGTTCTTTCCTGTTTTTATATTTGATTGTCTAGATGTTGGGACACCTATGATACAGGAGATCCATAAGTGGATCTTCAAAGAAATGTTTACTTCAGGATACTCTAACAGAAAACCTAGTTATAGGCTTTTTTAAATAAGAAAAGGCTGATTGCCGTTTTGAAAGGATTTTGAATGCTTTTTCCAACTAAAAATTGTTAAGCTATGTTTCTGAACAACCCTTCAGTTGACAAGGACTATTCTTATACTACAATTTTCTTTTCCAAGCCCTTATGGCCACTCCTAAGTCAGCATATTTTGGAACTCAGTCTGAGCAATCCAAGCCCCTCAAGGGAAAGCCAATGAAACTAACTCTAAAATTTGACATTTCACTGCAGAAGCCAAAGCTGAAATGCTACCTTTCCATTGTTCAGAAAAATTCCAGACCTAGCCTCTAAAAACATGATACAGTAGTAGTTTTTACCTTAATTCACAAATTCAAATATGCCAACTTGCTACAATCTGATGCAAGGCGCATTTGAAAATCTCCTTGTAAATCAGAAAAACAGTGTTAAGTGCTTGTTGGAAATGTCAAAGAAAAAAGGACAAAGTAAAAATTAATCAACAGGATATTTTTATAGGAAAACAAAGCAAATAATATGATTATCATTTTTGGTATTAGTTATCACTGTGCTGTAGATGTTACTATGTACGTTAAAATTATAAGCCTGCCTGGGTGGCAAACTCTTCAGCAGACTGTACCACTTAAATTTAAAAAAACCACCAAAATTGGCATTTATTCTTCTGACAAATAAAATATCTCTGCATCCTCTATTTTTATTCCAGCTGGAAATATTGTTTGCAAAGCTTTGCTACACCCACTGTAACCTTTGTGGATGTGTACAATGTCTTCCATGAAATAAAACCCCAGGATACACTTACTATGGTGAGGAGACAAGAAAAGCTGTGCAGCAGGAAGAATATCCTAGCATATTTTATTCTATAACCATTACTACAGATTTTTCTTTCTTTGTTAGCCAAAAGTGTCATTAAAAGCGTGATTCTGAATGTGAGCTTCTATGGTGCTTTTGCACGCCAACTTGTCAACTTCTGCATGAAGGATATTGTAAATTTCTTTTAATTCTGGTTTGTGGTTTGTTTGCTCTGGTTTTATTTAACAGATGGCAAACAATTCATGTGGGTCAATTTTGTGCACAAACTTCTATAAAATAACATTCCAAGAAATTTGGCACCATATTACTTCAATTGTGAAATTGGAAAGTCAATTAGCATAGGGCTTCACAAGCTTAGCATTGGCAGAATTTCATAGCACGAAATGAGCAGCATCAGCAAAACTGCAGTTAGTGAATTGATTGAGAAAGTTTTCATTACTAACAGCTAAAGTTAAGGACAAGCTTGAGTGACCAGTCACAAATTTTGATTAACAATACTGAGCTGAAAAATATCAGTAATAACACGTGGAATAAAACACTTGTGAGCTGACAGCTCATAAGAAAACAGTAAAACAGTACCTCATTACTGCCACTGTATTTAATGGAGAAAGTTGGTATTCATACACTGGTTATATGCAAAATCACCTGAAAGAGAATCTTATAGATAGTTTAAACCTCTTTCCAGTGAAATGAAGGAGATAAAAAACAGATTGGAAAACAATAAGGTAAAAAGCTTTTTTTTCCTTTCTTACTTTTTTTCTTTTTTAATGCAATACTAGTTTTCATGGATATTTTCCTAACTTCACGTCCAAAGTACAGATAGTGTGTATATATAAATATATATAAAGATATGTACATATGTGTGTATGCGTGTACATATATACTATTATAAGTGATGCAGATTATTTGAACAATGATAGTGCTGACACATACAAGTTGTTTCTAGAAATGTGACTACTTTAAACTTCGGGAGAAAATTACAGAAAAAAAAACCATTGTGCATCTTCTTAAAATACAAATTGCCAACAATTTATCCTAGAAAATACCACAGTGTAAAAAAACCCCAGCAAAAATTACACTTTCAATCTTTTATAATGTGTTTTTCATCATCTGGAAAGCAAAACATTGTCTTGATTCATGCAAATTCAAAAGTTCAAGACTTTTGAAAATATATGCAACACATATATTATGAGGGAATGTTCATGCTAGGAAGCTGACATTTTGTTATTTGTTTCTTCTAGGTTGAGAATGTTACAACTCAGTGCATAGACAAAATGGTGACCAGCTAAAACAAATAAAAACTAATAATAACGAAACTATTAGAAATGACAAAAATCTTTCTTGGAGAAGAGGAAAAAAAAAAGAGGAAAAAATATCTCAACTGTTCCAAACGATAAGAGATGTTATGTATAGTTTCTCTCAACTAATGAAAGCAAAATGTTACCTTTTGACAACTTTGCTAAAATTATCCAGTAAGATAAATGAATATATATTTATATTAATAACAAAATTCTATATAACAATGTGTTTGTTAACCAAATGTTGCAAGTTTTGGCTGTCTATGAGACACAGAAAGTACAGCAACAATGCGGGAGATGACTTGGCTTGCTTTGGCTTGGCTTAGCCAGCAAATCTTAACTAATTTTCACAGGATACAAAAGAGGAAGATTAAATGCCAAAAATGTGTCAGAGCTTCCTTTGGCATTCTTTGAAATAGTTCAGAAACTAAGCATGTATTTGCATGCTTATTTAGTGCTAAATAATTTCATTAGTGTTTATAAATCTTTTGTTTTCAAAGATTCCTTACTCCACATCTGAAGAGAGGAATTCATGGCTGTGGAGGAATTAATTTGCCTTGCTCCAAATTAGTCTCTCACCTTCCCAAAACTCATATTTGCTGTAGTTTTAGCTTATATGATATTCAGTAATTGATTGGATGATATCTAAAAGCCAGAATAAAATCAGGAACTTGGTTTCTCCCTTCGATCTTGGTGCGTCCAGGTTAGGAAATCTTCATGTATTCAATCTGCATTTCCTATGAGCAGGAATTTGTATTTCTCTTAAGGGTGCATTAATGGTAATAGAAATAAAAGCAGAAACATAGATATGGGATCTAGGTCTCTGGTAAAAAGCAAAAAGAGAGATGGAAAAAGATAGTGACTCTGTTTGGGTTTTAAGGAACTGGAACTCCTTCTATGAGCAAACAGTGTCACAAGTTATCTGAAAAGGAGGTATTTGACCAATGATTTCTGATGGGTTTTCAACGTCTCAGTGGAAAGAGAAACACATTTACCTATCACAGGCAATCTCTCTTCTCAGTAAAAAATAATGACTTTTTTTTTTTTAAGGAAACAAAGACACCTCTGAGGTGACAGCACTAAAAATAATTCAAATTAATTAAGTCATTACAAATGAGGACACTGGCATGTTAGGCAACTTGGAAATTGTGTTAAAAGTGATTAGTTGAATACATTCTAATATAGAAATGAAAAAAACTACATAAGAGGTGATACTATGGTGTTTTAATGAAAAAACAAGCTAATTGAGGTTAATAAATTAAAACATTAATGCACTAATATTCACTTCAAAGAGATCAGCTATATATGTAAGTATCTAAATTAGTAAGCTGAAATTAAATGGAAATGTTTAAAGTATTTTAAAACATGATTTAAATTTTCATAAACACAATCATAAAACATAAGTTTGAATATATACGACACATGAGGGACCAAAAGAAAGCTGGCTTTTTAACAATCAGAAACCGGAAGAAATAATTTTTACAACGTATTCTTTAAAAAGTGGAAGCTGTATATGATTAAAGAAAACCAAGATGAGCATAAATTTTAACGTGTTAAATGTAAAGTCAGGCCAAAGAATATTTTGAGACATAAAAATCTTGAAAAGTAAGGATATCTAGTGCCACTGGGGGCCTGCAGGGCCAAAAGATTATCAGTATTTAAAAGAAATGCTCAAAGAACTTAAGGCTGTAAAAGAAAAAAATAAAACAAGCAATTAAATTAATTCTTTGCATCAATCTACCAAGGAGCTTGAGTGACATCCAAACCACTGTTTTGGTTTTGGTTGGGTTTTCCCTGGCATCAAATAAGTGGCTGTCTCAGTGAAAGCATTAGTAAAAGAGACTTTGGAACATAATCAATAAAATGCATAAAAAAAAGAATACTACAGCACAACAGCAGTTATACAAGAGCCAAACAACTCAAATGCAAATTCCAAAGATTAAGTAAAGTGAATACTTTAAACTGGCCCTATTACTAGCGCAATAAGTAGGAAATGTGACCAAAAAAAGTTTTTCCAAGGGACTGGATATAGACTGTGGAAATAGAGAGCAGTAAGCCTGGCTGCAATACCACTCAAATTAGTCAAAAACAAAAGAAAAACCAGACTGAATAGGAAAGGAATAAGTGTTGCAAAATTGTGAAATGTCAACGTAGCTTTTGGAACCAGGGTTACTGCTTCTCAGAAAAGAATGGTGCAGTAGAAATGTATGGAGAAGGGAAAGAATAGACACCAAAATATATAACATATTATGTAATGGGGTTGACCAAAACAATGAAAATGCCTCAGTCTGGAAAAGGCATGCCCGAGGAGATTGTGCAATCACATATAATCATGACTACATAATCATGGCAAAGATGGACAGGGAATAAGTGCTCACTGTTTCATGATGCAAAAAATTAGCAGCATGAGAGGAAACTTTTTTCAGGAAATAAAATAATAAAGGAAGTACTCTTTATAGCCTTAAAAATAGTTCTGTGGAACTTACTGCTCTAGCAATAAGTACCACATGTAAATGTAGACAAACTCAGAAGGGAAATGCTTACAAGGGACCAGCACTTATGACACTTCTAATTAATTCCTTAGGTCAGAAAACACTGAATATTACAACCTAAGGAAAGAAGTATCACTCTGAGTTTCCTCCAATGTTTTGCTGCTAGTAATATAGCAGTCCTCTACTAATTTCACTTGAGTTGGAGAGATAGCATGCCCATTACTGAAAGCACATTTCAGAACAGCTCCTCCCACCGCCCCTCCCCAATATCCATTTCCTTTGCCATTTCTGGTCTTTATTTAGCCATTTCTAATACATTAATGCATTATATTAATTTTTAAATGTCTTCATTGACTCCTTAAGTATTTTGAGTCTGGAATCTAACTGTGCTCTTATATGAAATTTTGAGCAGAAAATCGGAGTAAAAAGAAATCATGGAAGCTTCTTCTACTAATCCCATACTCTAATGTCTACACTGAAATTTTCCACCAACATTTTCCTACATGCAACTGTTGGATCATATGAATAAAAGAGATCAGTTAGCCTTCACAAGTGTCGTGCTGGAAACCAGAGGTAATACTAAGGGCTCATGAATCCAGAAGTACAGGCAGAAAGGATAAATTCTGAATGAGGACTCAGTCTTACAATGTGGATGAGAAACTTCAGCTTCATTTCAAGTACTGAGTGTGATTCACTCTCTGTCCCTTTTGAAGCCTTTACGAGGTGAAAGACAGCTACACAGAGGAGCATTTCTACAAAGCATGACCTAGCATTTCATTGGAAGCTCTTTCCTTTTCTCATGGAATATATGAAGAAAGAACTCATGATTTGATTCCTTTGACTGGTCAATAATGTTCCTTTTATATAGCCCAAGTATAAACATCTGTGAATTAAAATGGTATCTCTGAGGAAAATATTTTGAATCCTTAAGCATCTACGCTGGCAAGAAGTAAATCTTCCATAAGAAATTATCTGAAATAATCACATCAGTATTGTTTTGGTTTTCTGTTTTTTGTTTTTGAGAATCTGGTCAGATTCCTAGGGATTATACCTGACAAAAGGTTCTTCTCTACTCTCACAGTAGGTGCCAAAAATATGTAATACTTACTGTCACAAAAACTGGATGCTCTGACCTTCTTATAGAAAAGAAATTTACTTTCAAGAAGATATGGTCATTTACTCTTGCTCCACAGTTCTCGTATGGCCAGTGGTCACCTTGGAATAGGTGTAAAGCACAAAAGCCTTAACAAAGCAAATAGTTACTTCAGATGTTTAAATCTTAACTATTCAAATGAAAAGGTCAAATAAACATTATGGATAAGAAAAAAAAATAGTGTTGGGATTCAAGCCTCAAATCTGCAAAAACTGTGATGAAATTGTGTTTTCATTTCTCTCTCATTAGTTTCAAATGGAGACAATCATTGATGGTTTCATACATTTCTCTATTTTTAAATTTACTTTAACAAAACACAAGAGAAAACAGATCCAGCTCCCTGCAGGGAGTATAAATATTTCTGTTCCTAATATTATTCTAAGGCTGTTTTCATGTTAAGATGCCCTTGGCAACAAAACTAGTTTTAGGTGCCCCTGGCTCCAACCATTTATTTGTGACCTCTACCTCAGTGCACAGCTGGTGCCAGAATACAAGAATATTTGTTTGTGGAACCAGATTTAAAACCTTATAATAAATCATTTTGGCTGGTAAGAAGTGGAGGGCTACTGTACTTATTTATTATTTATGTATTGCTAAAGAAAGATTAGCTCCCCTCAGCCATCTCTCAGGTGGCACAACTAAATGACTGTTCTACTGCTTTCTGAGGAGGAAAATACAGGAAAGGTATAATATCAGGGAGGCTTTCTGACCAAAATCACCAAGGTACTGACCCATTTCTATCACCAATCCACAGCCACAGAATCCTGCACAGCCATTTAATTACCAACCGTATCAGTTCCCTCCCAATCATACCCCTTCTTTTTGCATAGTATTGAAGGCTATTTTATAGTGGCAGAGAATACAGGGGCCTGTTCTGCTGTTTTAGAATTCAAAAAAGATGTATGGGGACGACCATCTAAAAGAAAATACTTACTACTGCTAAAATGAACTAATATTGTTTTGTTCTGAAGATATGTATGAAAATAGTTCAGAGTGTATTTGCATAATACTAAGCCACAAAACAAAAAGCTCAAAAGCAAGACACTATAAAGAAATGGTTCTTTCAGAAATCTGTAGAAAATTAAGAAAGGACATAATTCAGATGCACAAGCAGGAACTTTGTAAAGTTCATAGATACCTCTTCCACTGTGGTCAGTCTGGCCTCTGATTTTGTGACTAGTATGTAACTGAGGAAAACAGGGATAGTGTTATGACATTGATTTTAATGATCATAGCAGTAGAAATAGGACAGAGAGAAACTGAAATTCTCAAGGGTATTCCAGATTATATGTAAAAATTATCTATTCTTTTGCATCTATTCTATCTATTCTATTTTTTTCTGTTTATCTATTCTAGTTTTTCTGTGTACTGTCTGTCATGCAAAACCCTTACAGGAACACCATGTGGATTAAAGAAAAGAAAAAATAATTGCAACTCTTTCTGTTTCTCCTTCCTGGAGGCACTTAAAGTAAACTATTAAGAATTCAATGGCTGTAATATCCCAGATTAGTAAACCAGGATGTGAGAGGAGACTTCTGAATTTTTAAGACAGACAAATCTGGGAAAATCATTCTTGAGCTAAGTCAATTAATGCAACCCAAAGACAAGTCTCTAATTCTTTTTGGCATTGAGAATGTTTAGCATGAATTAAGGCTTCAAGTAATTACCTAGCTAGTCCCTGATCTAAGCATGAGGCAAAAAAGAAATGTTATATTCTTTGTTTGCTCCTCAAGTTGCTTTCTATTACAAACTCAACTAACATAAGCCTTTCTTTTTGTCATGTGTTGGCCATAAATAATGCTTGTTAAAAAATCTGATTTGGAGACTTCAAAAATGCTGCAAAATGGAAAACAGAACATCCAAAGTCAGTCTGGCCACACTCACTAAATGGCAGTTTGACAAATCTCCCCATGTGATTCTCTGAAACAATTCAACAAAAAAGTATCCCATGACAGCAAAGCAGAGAGAAATACAATTGGACGATTTTGTCTCCCTTTTTTTGAGTGGGGATGGGTAGTATCAACTGATTTTATGGTTATGATCAACTGAAAATCAGTCAGCTATTCTGGAAGAGTCTTCTAGAGCTGTTTCCTACCACTTTAGGGTACAAGCAAAAAGCATCTATTCACAGACCGCCTTTCCCACGAGGCAGTAACAAGGTGGGATGACAAGGTACACAGTAGAAAACACCCTGGCAGTTATCTGTTTTGATGAAGTTTCCTGCTATGACTCAGAGCAGCGTGAGGCTATTACTCACATCCCACTCCTGTGAGGAGTGAGCAGGGGAGACAAACCTCAGCTGCACCAGCAGATCTGTTATGGTCCCAGCCACGCTGCTTTGCTCCACTATGCTCTGACAGTCCCACCCTCCCATGAGAACACCAGAACAGAGCACCAAGGCCACTCAGAAGAAAGACACATTGCTGTATCAAAGCAGAGAAAATGTATTACTAAGTATCTTGCTGTAGGATGGGGGTTCTTAGTCCAAGCTAGCTGTAGCTGTCATCTTAAATCAGGCAACTCCTGTACATCAGCTAAAATACATTTGGGGGAAAAAAAAAATCCCAAAATAAGAACCGGGAATTCTTCAGCACAGGGCTGCACTCCCCCACGAACTCTGAGAATGTGAAATTCAGAGCAGGAGATTCTATACACAGTAAAACATTATTGCCTTACAACTTGAAATGGATGTGTTTGGAGGTGGGTGCCCAAAATCCTAAACTCCAAGGGAAGACGAGTTTGCAGCTAATGGTATGGCACTGAAGTCTACCAACAGTTGCTCCTCCTTAAACTCTTGATATGTGACTACATCTACTTACATCAGATCTTTTTCATACATAAAAAAAAAAATTCAGATAGATAGTAGAACTTTACTGTAACCCACTACTGCTTATGACATAGTGAGCCCTGAAGAAAGCTGTTCAGTGGACACTGAAGAGAAGAACTTGTGGCCTCTTTATGAAGTATGGGACAATGTAATGTGCCTCAGACCTGGTGTGACATAATTCAGTTTTACCAACTTCAGAAGGGAATCCCACTGGCCATCTAACATTAGTTTTCGTGCCATCCATCAGTAAGAGAGGAATGTGCTGTTAAGTACCATAATTTTTTTTATTTTCTAAGCACTCTATGACTGAGAAAGTGATATAAGTAGAATTTTCTTGTGGGATATGAAATTTTCTCCTCACTGGCAACATTCTGGCAGTTTCAAAATGTCCCCTATGATATTCAGGACCCTTTCAAAATTGGGTTGTTATTTATGTCATTAAGCAAGTTTATCTTTCAGCTTATCTGTTCCCGTGAGAGTACTGTACACTAACAGAATTTGGTTTTTTTTCTCATTTAGTTCTGCTGACAGGTAAGTAATTTGTGGCTCTTGCCTTCAAAGAAAAGGGAGACAAATACTCTGGGGTTTCACATGTGATGTTCTCTCTTCTTTTACAGTCAAATTTAGAATAAAAGTAACAAGCTTGTTACAGGCAGACCTACTCTGCAGCTGGTGGTAGAATTGATAGAGCCATTTTAAGCACAGGTCAGGCACATATCTCAAAAGATGAGATGAAAGATGGTAAGTTAGGAACTACAACAATCATTCCATCTACAGAACCAATTTTCATCCAAACAACTAAATGCTTGCACATTTTAAAACCAAATTAAACACTTAAGACAGATATGTTGGGATTGCATTGGAAAGACAAACCCACACATTTTAATGTAACAGACCAGTGAGTTTTCTTTGTTTTTTATTTTTATGGCCTTTATTTTGTCTCTGAATGTTATAAGATAACAAAGACTGATTAGCTGGGCAGCCATTAACTCCTTTAGAAGTGATGGGATTTATAACAGCAGCAAAGCTGCCAGTTTTCTCTTCTGTCTCTTGGGTAATTAGAGAATAACTGTCTTCCAGATGTGCTGGCAGTACACACTATATCAGTCTCCCTATCTTAAATTCTTTTTCTCAATTCAGTAATTTTTATGCTAAAAAGGAAGAATTATATTGTTTAGAAATGATAAAAATACAGTTAGAATTTGGACTCTTTACTGAAAAGTAATCTATGTACACAGTTTTCTGTGATACAGAAAAGTTGGACAGTTGTTGTCTTTGTATTGTGCACCAAAACTATGCAAATAAAAAACTCTTGAAGCCAGAACAGTAGGCCAGACCAAGAGTGTTCTGGGACCTTTTCAAGTTGGCTAGAGCCAATATTCATCTAATACTTCAGGGTCACCCTACTTCAGCCCACTGCTTGAATGTCTTTTGAGGTACAAATTTCAACACTGAAATGTAGACAGAGAAAGACAGATCCATTTAGTGACAAATCTCCTCCTCCCTTTGTTTTCAAGTGGTTTTCCAGCTCTTGTGTATCGCCATGTATTTTTGCTAAGTGTCCACATTCCTAGCCGTAGGGCAAACAGCTAAACGTTTAATTACTTGAAGTGTCACCACCCTCTTCAAAAATCTATCTGTTTGAAGAACTGATATCTGCTGTCTTCCTGCATATGGGCAATTTCACAAGATCCCAAACCATTCTAATTCTAGGTAACTAGAATTAAGCTTTCACACATATCTATTTAAACAAGGTTTTGTTAAATATAGTAAAGATACACCATTCCTCAATACACACTTCCCAAATGACCTAAAGGTTTTTTGTGCTGTCCCACTCCAAAGAGTCTCAGCTCTATGTTACTGCAATTTCAAAATTTTATCAAATCTTTATAGTATAAATTATGTAAAAAACTATTTCTTGATAAAATGTGTGGTTTATTCTCAAAATCCCTAAGATACTATGAATTGACAGCAAAATTTACTGCTGTAAAGTTTTTCAGTCATCACCGTGGTTTAGCAGTCCAGGTCAGTGAGAAAGTTCCCATTCAGGTCCATGCCAGAATGTACATTCACACTATATCAGAGATTTGACAGTAATTTAAAAAGACTACAAACCTTTGTTAAGGGCCATCAAATCATATTTGCTTTCTTCAATTCTTTCAAAGTAAGTTTGTACACTTTGTTTATTTATTTATTTTGTATACATGATCATATTATGGTCCTTCATATTTGTTTAAAATACCTCTTCAGTTTTTATCAAATTCTAATCATACATTTCAACATATTTGCAGTAGCACACTGCATTGTAGGTCTAATATGCATGTTTTCTACTCCATTTAAGCCAGCGAACTTTTTGAGAATCTGAATCCATAACAATTCCAAGGACTTTTCATTTGTTACAAATTCCCTGAAACATTGTTTTAATTATTTAGTTCCCTGAACTATTTTGCCTTCATTTGCAGTTTGAATCCTGTGTTCAGTTTTGGGCCCCCTCCTACAAGAAAGACAATGAGGTGCTGGAGTGTATCCAGAGGATGGCAATGGGGCTGGGGAAGGGTCTGGAGCACAAGTCCTATGCAGAACAGCAGGGAAAGCTGGGGTTATTTAGCCTGGAGAAAAGGAGGATCAGGGGAGACCTTATCACTCTACAGCTGCCTGAAAGCAAGGTGAGAATCAGTCTCTTTTCCCAAGTAATAAGCAATAAGAGAAGAGGAGATGGCCCCAAATTACGTCAGGCAAGGTTTAAATTGAATATTATGAAAAAATTCTTCACCAAAAGGGTTGTGAAGCAGTGGAAACAGTTGCCCAGGGAAGCAGCTGTCATCATCCCTGAAGGTATTTAAAAGACAACTAGATGTGCTCAGGGACATGTTTTAGAGGTGGACTTGGCATTTTATGATTGTAGGATTCTGTAAGTTTTCCTCACTTATAAGACAGTATCAAAAGCTTTATGAAAGTCTAAACAAGATATCAGCTACTTCTTGTACAATAGCAGCACCCACCAAAACAAGAACTGTATCACCCTATCACTGAAACAACACAATTTTGATAAAGGACTAGAGATAATGTGATAACAAATAGATATTAGTAACAAGTAGTTATGAATGTACCTTGTCTCCATCTATGAGAAATCTCTTAATGACCCTATTATTTCTGTAGACTGAATTACCCTAGATTAACTGTAGAATAATAAGGAAATATTGTAATGGTATAGTAATAACAAATGCAATGCTATCAGGAAGCTACATCTCACAGGTTTCTGAAGAAAAAAAAACAAACCAGAAACTGTATCAAAAGACACAAAATAGTAACACAAGATATGAGAAACCTTGAAAGATAATGTCTAATAGCACCAATGCAAATTATAAAATATGAGTTACTGAGAAGTGCAAAGAAAGGTTATTTAAGGTATAACTAAAGCATGTACAGAAGTGTGTAACTAGTGCAGCTGCTTGTGATTGACAGCCTAAACAGAAATGCCTTTAGATTGCATGAAGCTAAAAAAAAAATCCATCTAGTTACAAAGGAAGCTTCAGAATCAGTTCTAGAGAACTAATCACTCTAATATCCTAAATTCATACACAGGTACAGTAAGTTTTAACTTTTTATCATTATATATATCTGCCTATAATTGTTTGTTTGTGTCTGGTACCCCAATCTTGGCTGTAACTTGGATGCAATACACCTACTTATACCCAAATATGTTTCATAAAAATGTATTCTAAAATAAATCAGAATATAATTCATAAATATTTATAATGGTGAAGGGAAAGAATGCTTCTTATGAAAATATGCTAATGACCTGCAGTATCATGCAACTACAGCAGCAAACATAGCTAGATTTCTCTCAGAAAGTATAACTTATTTATATAATAAAATGAATTAACTGAGCATTTCTTCCATATCAGCAGTTCTCTTGTTGCATTTCTGGCAATTCCAATTTAATTTTGGAACACATTTTATTTTACTCATACTTTATTAATCCTGACAGAGTAGCTAGTGAGAACAGCACATCGAATCAACCTAAAGTCTGATAGCAAGACCACCTCAGCTTCGAAAAGATAAAAGCAGAGCCAATGAAACATTTGTCTCATAACCTCAGCCCTTCATAATCAATGTGTAGCATATTACAATGAAAAAGAAAAAAGTATGTTCAGATGAGTATCACTATTATGCATATTTTTCAACTATTATTCAGCGAAAGTTCTGGGCTTTGAGGTATTATTCAAGTGTGATTCAGTTTTCAAAGATGACTATAACAGGAGTTATAATAAAAATAGAATTGTTTATGTAAGAGAGCTCAAATACTCCAGATAAAACAGAGTTTTTGTATTCAATATACAGCATTTGAAAGAATATTCACACAGCAATGAAAAGATGTTCAGCTCCAACTATACCAAGGGTCCCCCACCTCTAAAAACTGAATGGTGGAAGGAATAAGTACTATGTTTATTTTTTTACAAATACCAGTTAGTATGGACAGTTTTATGGAGATTAAAATTCACTTATACTGTTGAAACTATCTAAACTTTAGAAAATAACCATGCATAGAAAATCTTGTTAATCTTCTAAAAATATTAAAATCATATTATACTTTTCTCCCCATGATTTTCCTGTCATGCATTTCTGAACAGTTCTTAACTTTATTTTCTCATAAAACACCATATCCACAGGACTGTCACTTACTAAGATAAAACTATCTAACAAATTTATGTATGCCAATAATGAGTATTGCAATATTTGGTCTTCCATACATTTTTAGATTGCATCTTCTTTTAATATCTCTATTCATAGCAATAGTTATCTCAATAAAAAAGGCTACATAGAATATGTGTGCTACTAGAAATTTTCCAAGTTCAAGAAAGGAAGTAAAAGAGAAATAAAGGAAGAAAACCACCCAAATAAATACCACATGGTCTTTTCAGATACAAAACACCAGAGAAACACTGCCTTGAAAATACAGAAGATAACTTACTGGCCCTTAAATCCACCCTTGCTTTCTAAGTTCTGGCAGAAAAGTGATTCTATCATGAGTAAATGACAATTAACTATTGTCATTAATGAAAATATATCTAGAATAGCAGCACCCCATGACATGAATCCATAATTTTTAATCTATCTGATCAACAAAGTGGGCATCTGTATGACACCATGCCGAAGACAATCATTTTCTTTTGCCTGTTGCTTTAAACTCCTATATTTCTTTTAGGCATACTGCCCTACCCTCACAAAACAAAGAAAAAATTAGGTAATTCTATAGAAAAAAAACTGCATGAGCAATCTTAAACTTCTATCCTTGTGCACACATATTATAAGAATGGTTTACACTGCTTTGTGTTCTAGTCTGAACTTTCAACCTCCCCGGTTTTTGTCTCACTACCATTATTCTTGTCTATTTAACCTATTCCTAAAGCCTTCAAAGTACAAAGCAAGGCCCACTACACACCAGTGCTAATCTTGCAATTGGGAAACCATCCTGGTCTTTTCCTTTTTTTCTGCAATTTCTTTCTCTTATCCTTTTTCTTCCCAGAACCCCTCTTGCTCATATTCCTCTTCATCCTCCTGTTTCATCACTCCAGCTCCTTGCTTCAAGGTCTTCTATAAACTTCAGATTGTCTACTTATGACCCCTCTGCACTTCTGTCAGAAATGCTTCCAATAGCAAATGTACACCTAAAAATATAGAGTCAAAAGAGTTTCTCATATTTTTAGCCTTGGACACATATTCTTAAACTCAGTAATCTGTGACAGTTTCTTTCTTTTAATGGAGCTGAACAAGTTTTTCCTTCAACAATGCTTTCTAAAAGGCTGAACCGAAAATGTTGAAAAAAAGTAATTCAAAACAAGGGCTAAATTCTAGACTGACCAATATCACAAAAATGCATTAAAAAACACTATAAGCTATAAATATTTAAAACCAATTTTTGTAATGAGAAATGTCAGAAAATCTAGGAAGTGCTAATAAAGTAAACTAAAACCAATGAAAAATCATGTCTATATAATACAATGTTCTGATACTTCTTTGCAGCTGCTAATTGACTTAATTTTTAATTCCCACACTTTATTTATTTTTCAGTGTCCTCTTTCCAGCTATTTGGACTTCATTGTTCCTTTTTGAAGTATTCCATCACTGACTGCAAGAAAGGCTACGCTTTAGAAAAAAATCTCATATTTGCCCCCAGCTTTTGATTCTGCTAAAGAAGTTGGGTAAATGGTGTTGCTTCACTCAGTCAATGCCAACACAACTGCTTTGCTGTTCACAATTCCATAATCACTTGTCTGCATATTTGTATTCATAGGGGTTTGAAAGGTTTATTTCTCTTTAAAGAAAATTCTTACTACAGGCCTAGCTAAATTATAAATAAAATTTAATTAATATTTATATCTGCCCTTTAACAACACAGATTTAATTCCAAACACATGCAATCTCTTCTGAATTTCTTCATAAGTCTTTGATTAAACTAAACAATTTATGTTTCTTTCCCAAGGCAAAAGCAGGCATTCAAGAAATTATAATAAATTGAAGAAAGTATAAATATATAAACTACATATTGGGCTAGATTACTTTCCTTCAGCAGTGGAGAAAACGGCTACGTAATACATTTTTAACAGATGGACCCTAAAATGCCGGATTGTTTTGCTTTGTTTGGCCAATGTTTCATATGGCCCCATGCTTAAGAGAGGCTCAACTGCTTCCTAAAAACACATATTCACACATCAGATAGTAGGTAGTCAGGTGTCAGTCTGTACTCTCTCAACAAAATGCAGCAAATATAGCTTAAGCCTGAAGTAAAAACCTGGATAAAATAATGAACCATGAAAGTTTATGAATTCAAGCATTATGTACTAGAGACCAATACTTCTTATTTTTCTAAATTAAATGATATCTTGACATCCTTTCTCCCTGCATGGAAAGATATAGCACATCTTTCCTTTTCTACCAATACAAACCCCAAATTTCATTCTGCCTCCTTATCTGTTTAACCATAATGCAGAGGAAATAATGGACTAGCCAGAGTTCCTGATCTCTTAAATTGTAAACACAAGGAATTTGAGACTAATTATCTGCCACGAATTTTTAAATCACTTTGAGTATAAGGTTAAATTATTTTAACAAGGACCTTTATTAATTTCCTTGTTTGTTCTTTTTTGCATAATTTCTTTTCACAGGAATAACAGAAAAAATCCACCTACCTAAGGCGTTCCTTTTACAAGACCTTTTACCACCACACTTTTAATTGTGAAACTCTTTGAAAAATATATCAAAGAGAAACTGAACAGCATGTGCAATTAATAAAGACATCTCTCTACTAAACAATATACTTGTTAGATTTCCTCCTTGTTGTAACACTAACCCAAATTAGTATTTTGATGCACAATTCTATTACTTTGGTTTTCTTGCAACAAGAAATAAATCTGTTTGCTTTACAGAAATATCTGAAGAAAGGAATTTTAGAAGATGCTAAGCTCTCAAGGCAATGTTTAAAAAAAGCTATTCCAACAAAGAACTAATACAGAAACTTTTAAAAGTTTTCTAGTTTAAAAAAACACCAACCTTTCAAAAGGAAACACAGACACACCAAATATAGGCCCTCATTTTCTGGGTATCTGGTTTGCAGTATTTTTGACTTTCTCCCTTTAAAATTCTGGATTACTCTGGTAAGGAAAACACAGTCTGGTTTGTAGCTCAAGAACAGAGTTTCTAAAAACTGAGCGGTTCCTAAAGAACAGGTTTCTAAAGCAGAAGAGGTCTTCAGCATTTTGTAGCTACTCAAAGCTTTAAAATCAAGGCTTGGGACATAAAATAAATATTCAGAAGGAGTACTGTGCATTATCCCTCAAACACATTCACAACAGCTCCTTTTTTTTACTAGAGAAAAATGTTTCATTTAAAACCACATGCACTCCTTTCAAGACAATGCTTTCAGAGATGCTAGCTATATCTTTCCACTTGCCAAATATAAAACAGGAAAATCAATAGCAAAACAGTAAAAAGGATGTTATGCTTTGTTTAAAGCTGGGTAATTTTTTCCATATTGGAGAAGGGTTGTATTCAAGTCACTTTGCCTTTTGCAGAACTTGGAGACTGAAATCTAATGGAAATGCCAGTTTCTGTGGTCTGTGTATAAGTTATTTTGACTCACGTATTCCCTTTACTGCTTGTAGAGTCCATGCGGCACATACAGTACCCACTCAATCAACAGAGGAGCAATTTAATACCTTTGTAATCAGAAGTTCTATATGTCATAAAAACCACACTCTGTAATGTCTCTACTTATAAACATGGTATTTGTCCACTGAGACATTGTAAGGACTTAGCTTACTTATGTTAGGGGAATTAAATTATCGTATTTTCAACTTGGAAACATCAAATTGCTTGGGCATAAAATGTATTGCCTTGACGTCTTCTGAGATTTAGTATATGCAGAAGTAATGAGTATTAGAGAAATTAATCCCCTTCATTTCTCAACAATTAACTAATTTCATTGGAATTTCATGGGGTTTTTCCCACTCCACTCTCATCCTACATCTCCCAAGTCAAAAATGTCATCCTCTCGAACTTTCAGATACTCAGGGATCATGTTTGCAGAAATCCAACAGTTTCATGAACAGTTTTACTTAGACTATGAAAAAGCTGTTTAAAGAGAAGTAAACAAAAAAGGAACAATATTGCAGTTCAAAATATCAAATATTTCCATATCCTTTTTTCCTTCACTGTCACCTTCCTCTGAAGACAAATCTCAGGGAACAACAATGCCCGGGAAGACTTCATAGTTCAACTCATCTTTAAATCAGTCTAGAACAGAGATCAGTATCAGAGATTTTGCATTGACAAAAATTCATTGACCCTTTCTGTGACAGAAAAAACTGCATGGACATTTTTTTCCTCTCTGAGGTAACACTGTGAGAAAACTTCTGAGGGAAGTCAATGCAAACATGTCCTTGTGAGTTCGTAAAAGGTGATTATTATAATACTTTTGTAATTTGAAATACTCTTACACGGACAATGGATGACACCATGACTCCAAATGTCTGTTGCAGAAACAACCAGAATTTCAGACAACTTTTGGAACAGTGAATTTTAAAGAAGTTCAGAACTCATGGTACTCTCCTTCATAAATTAATGGCATCTCAATTTGTGATGGCCTAGAAATTGCAAAATTTAATCCTGAGATGTTATTTAAAGCACTTTGTAATTAAAGGAGATTTAACAGACTTTCTATGAGCACAGAGGTTAATATTGTCCCCATCTTTTACAAATGAAAAGCTATCCACCCTAGTCTAATTCAATATACAGAGTTGAAATCAATGAGAGCTCTATATAAAGAACAAGGGTAGAGAATGATGCAAAATGTCAAGAGCTTCTATTCATAGGTACTGAAATTCTAACAAAAAAAAAGAAAAGAAAAAAATAAGGAACTGATCCTTTTGAAGTAAAAATTATTATCTTACTGTATAAACATAACTATGCAAAAGCAGAAACTCTGTTCAATGTCTTAGGCATTGTCCTTGAAACTCCTTTTTTAAATGTTTAGATTTTGAAAAGGATCTCATTTCATTTGACCTTCCATAGACCACAAACTGCAGAACTTCCAGAGAATGACACTATATTTTCCTTTTATGAATGAGCAGAGACTTGTATTAAACTCAAGCTGAATAACACACATTGTTTATTTGTGCTTCTGTAGCAGTACCTGAGGTAAAACAATATTCTAATACAATTCTTAAAGACTACTTAAGTAGCTCTTAATGAGTAGATGATACATTTCTTCTGAGTAGCAAAATATCCTATCCATCCACATGAGAGTATTTTTATGTTTTCACTTCAGTTTGGGATATAGATTTAGCTAAAGTTACACTTTCCAATTGAACTCAAGCCTAGTTTGCTGCAATACCACTTCATTGCCATTGGCAACAAATCAATCAGTGCTATAGTGTAATGACTGTAAAAGTAGAAAAGACCAGGCCATTACCGAAACTTGATTTTTGTACGACTAATAAACTAGAAAACTTACAACATAAATAATAATTGAGAAATAAAAGTTTAAAACAATGAAAAGGCATTAGAATTGTAGAAAACAATTGATGCAGATTGATGTAGAAAACAATGCTAGTTTTGCCTTTTCTGTTGAAGTCAGAAAAGACGAATAGCAGACACTGGTTTATTTTAATACACAACATAGGAAACTGTATCCCCAAAGGCCACTATACATTTTATGTTATCTTTTCATTGCCTCTAAAATCTGCTATATTTTTCTTAGACATATAAAAAGATATATTTTCAGATTTACTATTGAGATATTGCGATTTCATATTTATTGCTGGAGGTACACTGCAATTATTCACAGGCTTTCAAATTCTTCCCTAAATATCTAGGGTCAGATTCCATAAAACAAAAATAGATGAATTTCACCCTAAACATCAAACCATTTTCTCAACAGTAATTATTTTTCTATGACACACTTTGGCCAGCTGAGCCCTAGGAACCACAGACTAACTCTTTTGCTATTCTTTGCCCCACTATTAGTTTTTAGTGAAGAACTAATACACATAGAGACACGTGACATAAAATAAACATGTTATGCTCCATGAATTCCTACTGCAATCTCCTTTTAGGTACAAAAAGGCTGCTATGAGGTCCTCCTGAAGCTTTTCTTCTCCAGACTGGGCAACTTCAACTCTGTGCCAGATTGTTTTTTACAGGACAGGTGTTACAATCCCCCCAGTTGTCTTTCTGGCTATCCTCTGGACCTGCTCCAACTGGTCAATGTCCTTGTATTTGAGGCTGCAGAGCTGGATGCAGGGTTCCAGGTGGGTCTCACCAGAGCAGAGCAGAGGAGCAGAATCCCCTCCCTCATCCTGCTGATCACGCTCCTGTTGATGCAGCCCAGGATGCAGTTGGCTTTCTGGGCTGTGAGCACACATTGAGGGCCCAGCTTCTCATCTACCAAGTCCTGTTCTTCAGGCCTGCTCAGTTTTAGATGGGCATAACGCAGGCTCAGGGCAGTCTGCAGAACTGGATGACTTTTAGCAGTCCTTTGCTGTCATTGGTTGGTGGGAATCCATTAATTTTAATTGTCCTGTACTGCTCTGTGACAGTCTTACTCCAACTGGTGACAGTGGCAGAGCAATTTACTGAATGTATATAAATGCTCTGAGTAAAAAGCCAGAAATTTTCTGCTAGGGATCATCACCTAGGCTAAAATTTATGCAACTTCAAAATCCTAAAGCAACCACCCTTATTCTATTTCACACACTGAGGAAAGTGTGAAGTGAGCTGTAAGGTCTGAAAAATTACATCTGCATGATGTACAAAAAATATACACAAAGGATAACTAACTACATTCTATAACTTGTCGCCTTTTCTTTCTCCAGTCCCAGCTACAGTCCTCCCTCATCCTAGCCAACCATCACTCCAAACCTCCGGTTGAGTACCAAGGATGCAAGATATGAAACAGCTGACTAAATTTAGCTGCAATTACAGACTGAAGTAGAGTTATTAACTATTAGTAGGTCAAGGGCTTAAGGAAGTAAATGCCAGCATAGGAGGGTTTTATACTTTGTGTCATCCACATCAGTGCTGATAGTATAGCAAAGACACATAGGAGCCATAAAGAGCCTTTCCAGGGATTTGCAGGTACTAAGTATTCCTCTCCAAAATGCTGCCTGACTGGTCAACATAGACATAGGCGTGGTGAGCACACTAGTGCTTAAACTAAGAGATCAATAGGTCCTACCTCTCTCTATCAGTAAGAAAGTATTGATTTACATATTCAAGTTATGTATATTCTCATTGCAGAACCTCTTTCCATAAACAAATTGACCCAAAACAACCTCCACTACAGTTAAATATTTTGGCTGGATGAATAACATTTGGCTGATAACAGTTTGGGATAAAGTTTGTATGCTTGTATTTGGCAAAGGAAAGTATGTTGAGAATTTTATCTATAATGTTATCTCTTTTGTTTAATAACTGTTTGACACAGACTAGAATGTGGAATGGCTCCTGATGAACGATGGTAGTTTATGTAAAGAAGGTGCTCTATTATCTATTGCTGGCTGAGACAGACTTTCATCCTAGCAGATTACAGACTGAGAGCATATAATATAAACTTTCCTGCCTCCTAGCTCCAAAAGCAACACACCTGGGTATGAAGCCACCAACCCTAAGGAATATATAACACTTTCACAAGAGAGAAAGAAGCATACTCAGAAATACAAGAAACTGAAAATATACAACATTTCTCACACAGTCTGCTTACAGGACACAAAGCCTTTTTCCTCATCTACAAGTTCATAAATGCATAGGTCTTGGACACCAAGGCAATATATAAAGCAGTGGGACAAAGGACCAAGGTCAAAAGTTTTATTTCTCACACATAATGGATATTCTATATCTATACTATGTATATTGCTAAAAGAAGCGGTTCATCAGAACAAGCATCATACGAGTCTGGAATTAACTGTGAGATACAAAAAGGAATGAACTTTTCACCATTTTCTCTTCTAAACATTATAATTCTTTACCCATGCTTCTTCTGGAACCTAAAAACAACTGAAAAAAAAAATAAAATACGTTAAAAAGTCTAATTTTTTTTTTTGCATGGTTGTCAGATCATTGAATGAACTATGGGAGGATGCACATACCCTGAATAAAAGGATCTAGGAACCTCCACAGGGTGCCTTGGTGCTCGTGGTTACAGGTTCTCCCAGCTCTTTCAGGTTTGTGAGCTCATCTTATGAGGTCACTCTATGGAGTCAGATGGTGGAGGCCCTCACTGTGCCATTCCTGTACATGGTTATCAACACAAGGAATGTGCCATGCAACTGAAAATGTCACATTTTAAAGACTGGCCTGAAGAAATGAGTTTTAAAGAAGAGACATGTTTTTAGATTAAGACAACCTGCATTTCCTATGAAACACTGAAAATATCCTTTCTTATCTATACACAAGTTTGAGCTTGATCATTTTAGTTGGTCATTTTTGTTAATTCAATGGAAAGAAAACCATTGAGCTAAACAATGTAAACTCTCAATAAGCCCCAAGTTACTTTTTAAAATCTTATGTTATTGATAAAACTAAACTTAATCCCATCAAGTTTATTTTATGAAAATGAGCTTCTGACAGTCTTTCTAACCTTTCATCTTTAGTTCTTCCATATGCAAACCCGTAGAATGCTAGAACACACACTTGTAATGAAGAAAACCTGTTGTGATCAATCAGAGGGAAAACAAAACCATAAAATATGCAACAAAAATCAGCATGACACAAAGATGACAGATCATAATTTAGCTTTTGTTGTGCTTCCTGGGAGCTTACACAGGTCTGTTTTTATTTAATTATCACAAGAGGTAATAAAGTTAGAGGCATACCAATGGGGAACAGGTCATTACTGAGAGTAGTTAACTTCTTAATATAATCCACTGCTCTTTTAATCACTCAGCAACTAAATTAATTAGCTGTTAAAGGTTAGAAAACTTTTCCCAAAACCTAAGCAGAGTAAATAATTTCTTTCTTACATTCCACATTCTACATGCATTATAAATAAATTGATTTTATTTCAATATTTTAAAAACCATTCTTTTCAATTACTGTATGAACATTTGATTGGAATGTAACCTGAAAAGATAAAGTATCAGGTACATGATAAATATAATTTTTTCCTTACAAATACAAAATCTGTCACCTTTTCAGTTTCTGTGAATTCTGTCAAGTAAAGTTACACTTTATGACATCAAATTTTAATTATAAGTACTAAAGAACCTCCAAACCACAAATGAAGAGTCTTATGTGTCTTGTATGAAAAGCAACTTATTCCAATGGCTACCAGCATCCTGGTAAGACACATAAGACAGTAACCAAGATTATTTTATTTGAAAGAATATGCATTAAAATTTATGTATAAAAATTGCCTTAAAATAAATAGGAATAACCTGCCTCACACTTATAGCAGAGTAAGAGTGCAGAGCTATTGAATCAGATATAGTTTGTAGATACAGCCATACACAAAATTATGTAAGTGTCAAGGATTACTTGCACAAGATACATTTCTGCATTAAATTTCTCATTCCCCCATTGTCACTTGTTCCCACCTTACTGTCATGTTTAACACCTACTTCTCTTTCCTTCTCCTAAACTCCTACACACTCATACACAAAGATTCTTTCATTGCTATCAACTATTTAGTCCATATGTCCAAGACATTTTGAAGAACAGATAGTAGTTTCAGACAAGATTGGTTACTCAGAAAACAACACTTTCTTTACTGTGCTACTCAAACAATTACTTTTTTTCAATTTTTCTAGTACTGAACTTGATAGTATGTGTTATTACATGCTAAGAATGCATCAAGTGCAATACAGTATACATTTCTAATACAGCAACAGTATAACTTGATATATATGCATATAGAACTGGATAAAAATCTAATAATTGAAATAAAGCTAAGCCTCACTGTGAAGTTAGAATTTACGTTCTGATTCAGACTCTCTCTCTATATGCTATTATAAATAATTAACTACACATACGAGTCAGTAATTGGGTTAAGTTCAGTACATGTCTCACAGAGAAGTCAATAAATTTTTACTCAGTTTTTACATTACAGGTTGGTAACACCCTGCTCTTTTGTCCACTTATTTTTCACAGAGCTGAATCCCCCTCTAGAAAACAAAGGTATCAGAAAATACTAAATTTCTCTTATTAACAAACAGACAAACGTAGGCTTTTATTTGAAGAAAAACCTTTTAAAAGATAGTATGGATAATATTATGAAATCTCAAGTGGACTTCTCTAACCTTCCCATTAAATCAGTTTTAAATATAATTTCTGAATTGAATCTGAAATTTGTTTAAAAACGTGTCTACTGTCAGCTTTTTATAGAATTAGTTTCAGGGAACAGATGGACATTTGAATATCTTCTTAAAAATGTGTATTTATGTAAGACTTGCGGTAGAAAAAAAAGGCTGCATTCAGAGAAAATATCCAACAGGAAGGTAAAAGAAAAATCCAAAAGGAGGACTGGAATTTTTTCAGGCTACATTTTAAGGATTAACAAAGTATCTGTAACTGATGATAACACCAAGCAAATACTTTGGTGAAGCTAATTTGTACAAACATACAGGAAGATCCACACAGACCTGCAGTATGCCTTGCCAGTTCCTCAGGATTTAGTTTACCTTAACCTCCTTCCACTTCACCAGTCATACTGAAAATACACAATGTATGTCCTCAGTCACTTCATGTTCTTAGACATGAATATGTATTGGCAGTTCTCTTTTTTATTGTGGTAAATGCTGAAATTTAGGTGTTAGATCCCATTTTTTGCAATCTTGAAGTTTTTTGGGAGGTGAGTTATAAAAAGTTCCATTTTTAATGACTTACAAAACTTGTTATATCGAGAATACAATGGACTTCTTCAAATCTCAAGTATGCTTATGTACAAAATAATTATTGCTTAAATACTGCTCCAGTAATGTGCTAGGCAAAAAAGAAAAAAATATTATAACGATGCAGATAGGAATAAAACAAAATACAGAGCTCAAATCTTTACAATAAAATTAATTTCTTCCCTCTCTCTTGCACAACACAATTCTCTCATATTTGCTATGTACTTCATTTTTCCTTTCCTTTATCTTTGCAGTTTTATCTTCCTTTGTAAGCTAAAGAATGAACAGTTCTAATACAGTGAATTATACATTTTCAAAGAGATTAAGCATGAATTAGAAAAAAAAAAAAGAACATATAAAGTCAGTTACTTTTGGCTTTACTCAATCGAGACTTAAAAACATGACTGTGCTGACTAACACTGCATTGCTGAAGGTCAGCAAGATCTAATGCCTGACTGTACTGAGAAACAAATGAAACCATTCATTGTAAGCTGCCACGAACAAATGATAGCAAATACCTCAAACAGAAATAATGGAAAACAGTGCAGAATGAGCAAAGATATCTGCAGAAATAGAGTTGCAACTTTTTCATATACCCCTAACCACTATCACTTCTACATAATGTACATCTCTGTTCACACCATCCAAATATGTTACTTACTACCTACTGCTGTAGACCTCTTCATTTCAGATATGCTTCTAAAAATGGTACATGATATTTCATTAATTAGTTCTTCTAACAGGGTGTGCTTTGTCTGTCTGGGATGAAGTTAGTTTTCCTCACCGCAGCCTGCATGGTACTGTGTTCTGGATTTGTAGCCAAATGTATTAGTAGCACTGCAATGTTTTGGCAATTCTTTGAACAGAATCAAGGTTTTCTCTTCTTACTACTTTGACTCTGTCCCCAGCATGGGATGGCAAGAAGCTGGGAAGGAAAACAGCCTGGAACAGCTGACCCAAATTAGCCATACCATGTAACATAATGTTCAGCAATAAGAACTGAGATAGAAGAAGAAGGGTGTGAGGGATTGCCTCCAAATGTGGCTGATGCTTAGTCAACAGCTGGACAACAGTCTGCTCGTAGGAGATGATTTCTTAGAATTGAAGGTGGTTTCCTCCTTCTTTCCTTCATCTGTTAATTTGTCTTTATCCAAGGAATGTATTTTTCAGTTTCATTTTTCTTATTCTTTCCCCCATCCTGTTGGGTGGGGGGAGTGAGTGAGTGGCTGTGTGGGTACCTGGCTGCTGGTTAGGGCCAACTCATTACACATGCTATGTAAATGTAGCTTTCTATTCAAAGAGAATTTATATACTTAATGTAAAACATCAGAACTTTCTTAAGAGAACCTTATGCGACTCCACACAGCCCACAGTGACACGCTCTACTATATTATGTAGCTCTTACCATACTCTGTTTGCAGAACAGAGCTGAAAATCACATAACAATTGTACAATACAAATTTCCATGCAACCAACAGCACTGTGCTTTTCATATCCAAGGATATTAGTAACTTGACTGCAAAATCATTTCTCAAGAACTCTGACACCTCTCCTTCCCTCAATGATATCATTAAAGCATATCAGGTCTTCTTTCTCTCCATAACACATTATATGGACAAGATAAACACCACATCTTTAAAAACCACATCAGTGAATGGCGTTAGCTGTGCAGTAAGTGTCACAAAATTGAAGTTTGCAGTAACCAGATGATTATCAGCTGTTCTTTTGTGTTTGTTTGTTGTGTGGGGTTTTTCTACCCTACCATCTCATCTGACACTATAATTACTCTTGCACATGAATTCAGAGAAAATAAACAAAATTTCAGTATCATAAGACACAGAGGTTTCATTACCATATATTTGGAATGCCTGCATCATTTGGAAACAGGCAAGACATTACAGCTCTGCAAGAGTGAACCTAGTACAACAGCTTAAATTTTACCCTGACAAACAAAATGCTTCTGAAGAAAAGTGCAATACAAGAAAACAACATAAAATGAAAAACACATTAATAAGAACACCAATAGAAATTGGCTAAGAGAAATGCAAAAGAAAATGAAAAATTAATTCCTAATCTCCAAAGGGAAGAAACATCACAAAAACCAGTGAGGCATGATATAGTTCTAACTCTAGAAAATCAGTAAACATCAATATCTAAACCAAAACAAAGCTCTCAATAATGGACCTGAGGCACATGTCTCCTTATATCTCTGTCATTAACAACTGTTCATCTAACAATAAAAATCTCTCTACTGTTACTTTTCTGTATGTTTTTTAAAAATTAATAAAATACAAAAGTCACTTTGAAGGGAAGGTGAGGGAGGCATTGTAGATTTCAATATAGTTTTCCAAAAGGAGTTTGAATTACTTGTCTTGAAATGTAGTTCAGCTTAACATATAGAGTATTACAGATCACTGCCTTTATTCCAATAAAGTTTCATCAAGCAAATTCACCAAACAGTACCATTTCTTTTATGAATTAATTAATTTCTGGGGAAAAGCAACTGTTCCAGGAGTTCACCACTCTCCAAACGAAACTCCAGCTATAAAAGGACACACAAATATTAAATATATATATTAATGCCTTTCTTTAAAGACATTAATATATATATTTAATATAGTAGTTGTTGAAAATCTCAGTTTTCCTATGATTACCTATATTCTTTCCCATTTAACAATTTCCATTAAGTTTATTAAAAATCATAGCTTAGATTATGCCTTTTTATCCTTATTTCCATAAAGTAACCAACTCCTCAGATGTTCTGACTATCCATAATTTTTTAAGTTTTAGACATTTGATCCCACAAAAAATAACTGTCCTAACTAAAAGACCTATTTATCTAGAAAATTAGGGGGAAGGTTACAGTCTTATAAATATATTTTCAGTACAGAAGAAGCCTTACACAAGAAGCTACCTGCTCATATTTGCAGAAATTTCTTGCAGATCATATCTTGCAGAAAGACAAAAGAGATGAACTTTTCTTTAAATCCACTCCCTCTGCATGTTAGGCAACTTTCAGGTGAGGTCAGTTTGCACCTAGATGTGAACTGCACTAATTTCCTGAAGTACTGCTTTAGGGCAGGATATATATATATATAGTGCAGCGATATGCTACAAAGAGAAATAGGCTACTTCTGCTTCAATCTAATAAAAGCGACCTGAGCATGTTTCATAAATCTAGCTTTCCCAAGGTAAAAATGGAAGCAATTTTAATTTCTGAAAGCTTAGGACTAAAGTTCTACTTCTATAAGACAGCACGAGAATTCACACAAAGCAGCTGTGAAAAGGGGTAGTGCAAATCACAGCTCTGCACGAGGACCCCTAGTCCTACACAGCCTCTGCTTTAGGAATGTGAGGTAACTTTTCATGTGGCCTCCAGACAAACATAATTAACAGTGATCTTTTCTTATGGCAAATGCTAGGTTTTCTGAAAAATAACTGACAACCACAAACACAGAGGAGCGGTGATAGGTGTAGGACCGTCAGTAACCTAAGAAAGGAAAATGGAGCATACCACTGGCCACTCTAAAGGCCATCAAACAAAAAAAATGAGATGGTTGTCACTGTTGAAGACACCCACTGAAGCAGGTAAACAAGGAAACTCTCACCAGGAAGCCATGTTCACTAAATAGGGTCATCAGGGTACAGGACTTTTTATGAAAGAATTTGGGAATAAAGCAGAGAAAATATTGATACTCTGCAACACTTATAAAATAGATGTTTAGGAATGGACCAAAGATACGTAAAAAGAAGGATCAAGATGGATCTGGGAGGGACAAAAGTGGGCAAATAAAAAAGGACAGAGGTTAGCTGCATGTAAAGAGGTTGCTCAGCATGCCTGCCTGCCTGAACCTTTGTGCTACACCTTGGCCCACCCTATCTCCTGACTAAAGCCTATCTTATGTGTGGGTACACTCACAGTGCTGAGCATGCACACGTGGCAGCCAGTGAACTTCAAGCTGGACTAGTCTGCAAGCACAGGATGAGGTCTGAGTGCCAGCAGCTCCAGTGGGACAATGAATGTCAGGGTTCATAGGTCCAAGAACCGCAAGTGGGGAGATGGAGGTTCTAGGGGTTATCTACAGCATAGGTAAAGAGTCCAAAACCAGGTACAGGAGAGGAGAGACTTGTAATGTGCTGTGCACATGTTGCTCAACAGCTCCTCCCCACAACCTGCTTCCTGGCAACATAAATGAAAATACGATTGGGACAGAAGATCATCTATGCAGGTGAACAACAAGATGTTAAGTGCAACCAAAGCGGAGTGTTTCAATACAGCAGTATGTGTGTTCGTGAGAATAAAGTCATGCAGATGTTATACTGTGGGGCCATTCACTCAGGATAGAGAGAAAAAATTACAAGCATTGGTAGTTATCAGGGTCTTGCTAAAAATTAAATTTGGATAAATATATATCTAACAACATTTCTAGGTAATCAAATTACTTACAATATGAAAGTACCCTGCTATATTCAATTACAAAAGCTAGTTTTCTTTGCTTGTATCTCTAGTGTCTTCAGTAATCATTAATAACTCTACTGGCTGAGGTTTTCATCTGGAACAAACTCTTTTGTCAATGACTTGTGTAGAAAATGTGTATTCTACAAGTGTAACAACTTTCAATTGAAAATCTCAGTTTTCATAAAAAAACATCATTTTTTTTTAGAAAACTGTTCCAAGGCACCTACAAACATGCTTCCTGCATATAAAACCATCCTAAAGCCAAAGTTAAAAGGTGTTTCATTCAGTCTAGAACTAGCCTGGTGAGGAGATATAGATATCAAAGCTTTCAAATTCAACCAAGAAATACATTCAGGCACCTCAAAACCTCAGGAACAACCTAGAAGTCCTGGGAAACCTAGATATCAGGTCTTCCATCAGACAAAGATGCTCATTAGATAAAACTCCCAGGAGCTTGGATTTAAGAATGTGTAGGATTTTCAAGAAAAGAGAGGGTCTCAAAAGCCTACTTAAGTTTGAAATGAAACATTTTTTTCTATAAATAAACTTTTAGAATTTCAATTCTGCAGAAGATGCCAGCTACTCCTACTACTACAGATTTTTTTTTTCCTCCTATTAGTTTCTAGTTTGGAGTACTGAGCATCACTTTTCAAACTCTGGGGAAATAGACAATTTTGGAAAGTATGTTCCTTTCTGATATACCCTTCAAGATAAAATCAGGCTGCAAATCTCCTGAAATATTTTTCACAGCTCTTTGAAAAATTAGCTTAAAATCCATTAAGTATAAATAAATTCATAAACGCATACACCCATATCTATTCACATAAACACATATGATATGTACACATTTTTGTCCAATGTCTAGTGACTGATCCACCTGAATGATGGATTATTCCTCTGCTTTGGCTACCTCCTAAAGTTTTCATTACCTCCTGCCCTTCTTCATCTGATGGAAATACGTGGACTTAGAGCGAAAAGGTCAATCTCTGTGTATTTATATTTGGTTATGGTAATAGTTGCAAATGCACAGATTGAGGAAAGATTTCTTTTTTCTCAGTGGCTAATGCAGAAGAGTACTGTGTACCTCCATCTGTCACTGACATGAGATGTGACCTTTTTAGATATAGTTTCTTCATCTGTAAAATGAAAATTGTATTAACCTACTGTACATCAGAACATTAATTTAATTAACGTTTTGGGGAAAGAAAGCTTGGAAACAGTCAGATGAAAAGCACTTACAAGTAAAAGTAATATAACTGCTACAAATCAAAAGACATTTGGAATTAATATATTAACTCAACTGTTTTTAACATCAGGATTAATGCAGAAAAGAGATACCAAATTCCTATTGATTATTCCAGTCTTTCCTTAAAACATCTGGTCTTGCACTTTTAGCACTGATACTTCCATAACTGTACCCTGAATATTACTGAATCTTTGTAGTAGCTGCATAGTTAAATAAATTTATAAATAAGGAGAAGCAAAGAGAGCAAAGCCTCATACAGAAGTAAGTCTTCTATTTATGACTTTCTAATAATTCCCACAGCAACATGTGGCAGTCTCATAAACACAGATATCATGAAATCATGACATCTTGGTTTTGAATAAAAACCATAGTCCAGAAGTGGAAATGCTAATAAAACCTAAAGAAACATCAATAAAAGCTGCTAAAATAATTAAATGTCACTTAAAACATCTGTAACAGTTTTTGGACAAGCTCTTAAAGATTACTTCCACTTAGAGAAATGCCACTGCATTCTTACCAATCCATGGTTTTCACATTCATTTAACTGACACTACACAAATATTAAAGGATGATCCCTAAGTTTCTGACAGGTATTATTTCCATTATTAGAGCCTGTTATTGCTATTAACATTTATTTCCCAGGTTAATAAAAATAATTAATATTTATTTTAATATTAAGCAATAATAAAATCTAAAAAATATAATATATTCTGAAAAATGTCCCTAGAAGGCTCTTCATAAGAAATGAAGTCAAATTAACATAATACAGTAAATTAAAATAATAGTTAGAGAGTAATGTATTTTTCAAACATTATTATTCGCATCCCAAAGAAGAGCACCTTGGACCCATATATACATAGATTCTTAAACTCTTGCTTCTCTCACTGTAATTATCATCTTCCATTTGTTACTGCCTCCTTTTATTCCCACTTAAATTTCACTGTAGTTTGTGTTTTGAATTTTATAGCATTTGTTTGCAGATATGGAGAAAAACTGTCACAAACAACAACAGTGTCTGAGTCTTTTGCTTCATAAAGCATTAAAAAACATTACCTCTACCTTGGAAAGTAGTTCAGATTTTAAATATACAAAGAGAATCTAAATTTTTCCGAAAAAGTATGATATATATACATTCTTGTGCATTTGCACATGTTGTTGGTTGACTACATGTCTAATAACAGTAAAAAAAAAAAAAAATTAACAATCCACAGTGAAGGAGCATTCGTTCTTCAACAGAGCTCTGCACTTCAACAAATTATTGATGCTGAATTGGTGGGCTTATTTCAGGACCTAGTGAATAGATCTAACAGTGAAAGCCTGTCTGGCAGATTCAGTCATTTGGATCACTTCACGAGGAAGAAGGAGGTGACACTGACTTCTACTGAACAAATTTAATACTTGTTTTCTCAAAACGTTTAGACCAATGAATCACTTGATATTATTTGCATACCCCCAAAATTAAAATTAGTATTTTTACAAAAAAATATAGGTAGGATTTCTTCTTTATTTTACAACTCAGTTTCTCAGTTATTTGTCAATATTTTAATTATACTGTTTATAACTGAGTCTAGAACACTTCTCAGTATAATACTTTTAACCGATTTTCCTTTTAGTTTGAATGACATCTACTATGTTAATTACTATCTGAATCCAAAGAGGAAAAGGAGAAGGTGAATAGGGAGGGAAATGTAAAAATATGAGTCAGTAGCTCTAGTAAAGTTTTAATCTTCAGTTCAAAATTGAAAATTCAAGAGGTAGAAAAGCTAATAAATAAAAAATGTTCTTGCACTACCACACAATAATTAATGTGGGTATGCAGCAACGAAACCAGATTTCTTGAGATGCCCTTAGGCAGGCAAAAAGTAATACCCAATATCCTTTGATCCATTTTCTGAAAGTTTAACTTTACCTTTTGAGCAGAATTTAAACTTGTGCTCTGATCCACAAGTAAAATCCAGAAGCCAAAATGCAAGATCTCTTACCTCAGGTAAGCATTAATTAAAATCTTTGAAGTAAAAAATAACAAGGCAATCAACACTAAGATGACTTCAGACACTGCCACCCTGCTGAATTTATAGCTACACACAACTCTGAGCAAGAGTAGGAATGAAGTTTCAATTCATCATATAGTTTCACCAATAACACATTTCTTAAGTCATCACAGCCCTGGTTTTAGGCTTCTTAAACCACTGCTTCTTCAGGAACTGGAACCGAGTGCTTTTTTCTACCCAACCAACGAAGCCCCTTCAATTCCACAATGTAGTGGACTGAAACCTCACTGCTCCAATTCTCTTTGGCTTTGTCCGGTTTTGGAAGTTCACAGCAGAGCATGAAAAGTTTCCTTCTCTCACAGAGCCAACTTCCCTCAAGGAGTGATTATTTCGTTTGTTAGGTACATTATTATAAGAGTTTTATGTTCAAATATACAAATGATAATAATGTACTTTCCAGAAGTATCTACAAAGGATAACGGGTGTAAATGATGACAAACTTCATACATGTTTATTGTGAACCTCAGAACCACTGCTTGGCACAGGCTTATTACTCTGACCAATGCTGAGACATTTTATCAGAGGTATGCATCTGTTGGTGATCTCGATGTAAGGTTTATCATCACTCCTTTGCTAAAATATACATCCCTGTTTAGAAAAAACCCCAAAGTACCTATTGGTCTATTCAGAAGCATCAAATTCCTTCCATTATTTACCTGAAATTGTGTACAGAACAACAAAGAGAGCTAAGTATGAATCACTCTAATCATATAAAGAGGATAATACTTGCAGCAGTAATGAGACATATGATAAGGAACAATAGGAATTGTGATTTTACTTGGGGAAAAAAATCTAATAAAAAAGTCTCTCAGAATTAAATTATAGTCTATTACATAGCACAGAGCTTTTCAAAATTGCAAAACTGCTGTCTTTATTTTATTATTCACCCTGAACTAGCAGCTCTCATAAACTTTCCAAATTCAATTGCTCCTACCCCAGCCCAATCTTCCCATCCGATTTGCATTAATCCAATCACAGCACTGAGTGGTTCCCTTGTGAGAATACAGGCCCTTAAAAGAAAAGGCTAGATGTATTTAAAGTACTTAACAAAGGCATCCCACTTTCCATAAAGAAATAAAATTAACAATCTAGAAAACTTTATATTGTCAAATTTTAGTGACTATTTCCATGTTTGTGTGTTTGAAGTCAGTACACTTGCTATTAATAGATTAGTCACATGAACAGAAAGTCAAATCAGCATTCTTGTTCAAAATTCCTATAGATTTCTAGTAACCCATGAATCAAGACAAACCATAAATAGCAATGCAAAACCAGCTAAGCCACCAAATAAAGAATATACACGAAAGTATCTGGGGATGGGAAAGGCCTCAGACAAAGAAAATTCACAAGGAGACTACCCAGACACACAGCAAGAGAAGCTGCAGTTTTCTGCGACATGCTACACCTCAAAACCCCACAGCACTAAGTCTGACACATGCAGCCAAGAATGACTAAGCCAATCATTGGGGTTTTTTTCTCCCCTCATTCACTAATTCAATGCACTTGTAGAATCAGCGGAGACAGTGCTAGAATTTGCCAAAAGTACAACCACATCCTTTTCAAGCAGTCAGAAGTCAAACTCAGGAAAAAAAGTGTGAGGTGGTAGGTAGTCTCATCAAAGGTTCCCTTTCAAACTGAAGGATTTAGAATATCTCTGAATACAAAGCAGCTGCATGTTCTGCTGGACTCCGAGAGTGAGATCTCCAGGCTGCCCATGAGCCAGAACACACTTTGGAATAGGTAAAGAATGATGAACAGATTTCCAGGAATGGCTTTTAACATGTTTAGCTTAAATTTTTAACCTTTTCATATTATGTTGTTGTCTTGAGAGTGCAGAAACCATGGAGAATAGTAACTAAAATGAGAAAAAGCAGAAGACACTGCAGACATCAGAAAATTGACACCATCTTGATTGTACCTGTAGTCTGGTTGCCATCTAATACAGGCTAAGAAGCTTTCATAGCTCCTTTCCAAGAGAAATACTAGAGGAAGAAGAGACACTAAATCTTCCTGAATTAAGTTTCCTCTTATCCTGATATTGCATTGGGAATTGGAATGGCCTTTCACTCAGCCATCAACAATGACCTTCATTATGAATTCAATTTAATTGAATGCAATTTAATTGCATAAGAAAAATGAGCATTTTTATTTGCTGCCTTGTTTCTGTGATATAAATTACTACACTACTTCCTGGAACCAGTTAATACTTGTAATGAGAGCATCCCTCTGTTAGTACTTAACCTACTGACTTAAACCCGCTTACATGCCTGTACTGTCATCCTCATGAGTGTTCCAGCAGAAAACATGTTGTGTAAGCAAAGCAGCAACCCTGGACTGAGTCAGCCTCTAAATTCTTTATACAATTACCACACAAAAAGTAGAGCTTGTATAAACCTAAAATCTCAGGAGGATTTTAGCTTTTTTGAAAGCATATTTCAATTTCATGTAATAAATCTTCTGCATTCTTGAAGAAATGTAAGAACAAATCAACTGGGACAAGATGAAAGAATATATGAAGTGATAATATGAAAAATATAGTCAGTATATGTGGTCCAAGAAAATGTCCACAATGCTTTGAAAAAAGTTTCCAATATGTTTTCTGTCTTCTAAGCGAGTAATTAATATTTCTGCCATTTCTGTTGCCTTCTGCTACTGAAATACATTGGTGATGAATAAGTAAACAGTGATGTGCTTAGGGTCAGGCATCATACCTGAGTGGAAAAACGATAAAATTATTATTATTATTATTAATTATTTTAGTTGGAAATCCTGCAGACAGAAGCACATATATTGTACTATGTACATAAATAAGTACAAAATTTCACAAGAAATACTATCTTAGCCCACCATTGAATTTATCCTAAAAAGTCCTTTAGTCCTTTAATGCCCAAAATCCTTTATTCCTCTAAGTGGGTACAGTGTAAAAGAAAAGTCTTAAGAAGAGAATGGGGGCGAAAAAAAAGCTAATTATCTTTAAGTGATTCAAAGGGTATTGTTCTTGGCAAATTTTCTCCTTGATACAACCATTAGAATTCCTGATAATGTGGGGAATGAACAACCTTTAATTATTACTGTAACAAAAAACATGCAGAAGAGAAGTAAAAAAGTATTTAGCCAAGTATCACATTCCTATATGTCAGAGAAGCACAAAGTTCTAAAAAGCAGCAGCTTTGAATAGCACTTTTTCTTTCCCTACTATGTTTACCTTCTGTCTCACAGTCTTGTTAACAGTATTTCATCTAGGATTTCATGATCACCCAGTATTATCTTCCGCATCCCTGACTTCTGCCCGGGATTTCCTTTGCAATACCTGCAGAGGAACATCTCAGAACTGTGACCCACACCTCTATGGGATCTGGGATGTCCTACTTTAGCAGGACTCTAGTTCTTGATTGCAGATTTCCAAATTTACTCGAGTTCCTGACAGGTGATTAACCCACCTCAACAACATGCAAGTAGCTCAGTGAGAAGAACAGAGGACTGAATATTCAGATCTGTTCAGCCTAAACCTGGGCAACCATATATCATGCTATGTCTCCAGGGACAATAAATAGAACTTACAATTTTGCATGGTGCAAGAAACTCTTATGGCAACAAACAACCAACAAAAATGTGTCTGCCTTAAAAGAAAAGAAAAAAAAAAATTAGTATGTTAGTATAATTCCAAGTATTTTCAGTGACCATATATACATATACCACCGAGGATAAATCACTGATTTATGATCAAATCATCCTTTCCCTTCCTTTGGAAGGCTTGTAAGTGGCCTGTAAAAGACAGCAGCTTGTCATTCCAAGTCATTACTAAATCATGGTCCAGGCCTACCAGTATTAAACACAATTCTTATTGTAAACCATTTTGAAGATACCCCTTTCAAAAAGAAAAAAAAAACAAGACAAAACACAACACCAAACCAAAAAGCCTCCTCTAAAACAGAGAGGGATTAATTGAGAGAAATAATCAATTTGCAAACTCAGATAGAACTGTACACATGGAATTATTAAAAAAAATTTGGACTAGCCAGTAATTGGGTAACAAGAATCTAACTTGCACAAAACTCATATACCAAATTAGATAAATTAGTGTGAGTTGAATTTTAGAAACGTCCCACATTTTGGAGGCCTTCCTAATCAGAATTACCATAGTTCAGAATTCATATCTCAAAACAGAAAATTTTCATCTCTGGATTAGGCCAAACATTATTTTTACAACTCATTTTTCAGCTGCTAAGCTCCAAATAATTGGCTAAAGTTAACTACATTTTTAATTCTAACAGATGTTCTTTAAAGAATATGAGAAGGGAAGGGTTGTAATCAAATGAAAGATAAATTATACAGTTGTTCACAAAATTTAGGTATCTGTGCAAGCTGGCTGTATACTTCTCATATGAATGAGTAGGTGTGGGAAGAGATCTTCAAAATCAGCTACTAAGGAGCCCGCTGGAAAGAAATAAAGGATGAAGCAAATGAACAACAGGCAATAGTGTCACTCAACTCTGGCATCAGAGCACTTACAGCACATGATTTTAATGGCTTGGTTTCCTTGGCAAAAAAATGAAATCATTCAGGTCCCCAAGAGATCCATGATTTTCAATGCCTAAAAGCTTTTTAATCTGGATTTGTTGAATTATACACAGATTTGAGGTCATCATAATCTTTGAGGACTAATCACTTAATACCTAGCATAAAATGTTCCACAAATATATTGAAACAGAGGCATGACAATTCACAGCATGTTTGAATAAAAAACAAGACTGAACAAGGCTGTGAGGAGGAAAGGCTTTCCATCATTTAAGCTAATACACTGAATAAACACTTTAAAAAATATCTTTGGCATAAGTAACAAGCAATAAAGTGGGCACTAGTTTTATAAAAATGTTCTTGAGCAGTAGAGACTCTAAATTCTCACTTAAGCGTCCCTCACAATTACATATCCAAATCTCATACAAAATGTCACCAGCAAAAAAATGCCATGTATGATGACACAGCATCCAAACTGGAAGTCCTGTGCCCCTCCTGTCCTGTGAACTGCTTACATGTGCCCCCAGTGCCATTTGCTGCGTGGCTCAGTGAAAGAAGCAGCAGCCACTGCCTCAACAAACAGCACCAGCAGAGTGGGATTTAGGGCCACCCTGTGACATTATGCAGAATCCCACATAAGCGGCTGAACAGCCACCAGCTACTCAGGAAGTAAGCAGTTGTAGCATCTACTCCACCCAGATATCAGAATAAGGCTTCTATAAAGGAAAATAAGAAGTTATTTTTTGATTGAAAGCAAGATATATCCCCTGTCTCAAATCTGCCTGATGTATTATGGTAAATGAGGAAGGAAGGATTATAGACTTGCTGAAAGTGCTTAAAAAAATCGACCAAATTTTTCAAGACGTAAAGTTATGACACAAGAAAATGTCCATTAAGGCAGGAAAAAATTTAAAAATCATTGATTTCTGGGGAGTTAGGATCAATCTTCTTGAGTATGAAATTGAGTGTGCAACCTTCATCCGAGGGGCAAGCAATCTCTTTAACCTCACCTAAGGGACAACAATTCTACCTCGCTTCCAAATCAGAAAGAATTGTTTTTACTCATGAACCTGCTGTTTTCCTAATGATGACAGCTTGCTTTTTCTCTGCCCAGCTTTACAGTCCTGAGTCAAGATCAGAAATGAATGATCACTGTACTTACCAGTGCAAAGGAAGGATAAGGAATGCTACAATTCATCCCTGACATGGTGGTGCTAAAAGAGAAGCAATGCTGGTGCTATCTTTCTCAAGAACATCACGGTCACAGTAAGACCAGTCCAGCATACAGGAAGTATCATTCAAGTCCTCCATCAACAGAAAGAAGACATTACCCTTATATCTATGAATCATAATGAAAGGGCAAGCTGTGCTTTAGAAAAAAAGAAAAAAAATAGTTTTTCTTACAGTCATCCCCTGATTCATAACAAGTCCATCAATTTTGTTTTTCTTAAAGGCACTCTCAGACACCCATTGTTACTATGCCACGTCTTTTCCCCAGCAACTTGTTTCAGGAGAGATGCTTTTGAAGAAAAGAAACGGCAGAGAGAAAAGGAATTGGGAAACATGACAGTATTTGATCTTGAAAGACTTCTTTATAAGTACTTTTCATTGATCATTAAGAATGGGAAATACTTATTAATATTGAGCTGTAATGGCATTCATAATTTCTTCAGTAAAGGAAATCCTGGTTTAAAATGAAGAAGAACCTTACACTCTGATAGTAGTATATTGATAAGCATTATTGACTACACCAGGGAGTTGAAAGGATTTCGGTTTTTATGGCTCCATCCCTTTTCTAACAGTTCATTTTGCCATTTGCAAAGACATGCTATTCCACTTATTTTTTGAATAATTTTTTGATTTAAAATTAATGTTGCGAGCCCTCAAGAAGCATCATAAAACATTTCAAAGCCAGCAGAATGATATAATTTTTATGCAGTGAGCCCTGTAGCACTGCATTTCAACTGTCACGATGATATCTTAATATTTCATAACTATTCTTCCTTTTTTTGTGAATTTCAGGCAGTTACATAAAAAGCAATCTGGGTAAAAAAGTATTTGTTGAATAACATGTTTCCCTGGTATATGCAAGTGAACTTACTGAATCCAATCCTGCAGAATTATTCAAATGTTTGTCTGCATTGTTTATGTTCTCCAATTCCAACATATTTTTCTCTCAAAATCAATTCATTCAGGTTTCTACTTTTACAGACATCCATCTGATAAACATGAAAGCTAACCATACACATTAAAACTAATTTTATTTTCATTCTAATTCAGAACAACAAGAATTTTAGGACTGTGTTTAACTGTCACTTACATTCAAATCAAGCGTCTTGGTTCTCTGACCACAGAACTTTATGTGGAAATATTAATTTGAGGTAGAATACGGTCACATTATCACAGAAACCAGTTGTTATCAAGGTTGAATAGGTGTTAGGCTTGCTGGAAATGTTTGTTAGTTAGTTTTTGGTTTTTTTTTTCTCTGTAATTAATTGCAAACTTTTTAAAGACAGTCTAAGATGGGTCCCTAGTTAAAAGCAGAACAAAAAAATCTGACTGAAGGTCCTTCCACTAATACAAATTACCATAAATAAGGTAATTATGTTTGAGTGCTGTTTAAAATGATGGAGTTGTCTGAAGTTTGTGCCTCGATATTAGACAGATGCTTTTATTCCTAGCTTTAATTTTTGCTTTCTCTGATGTGTTGCAGTTAATCAAACCAACATTAGATATTTCTGCTAAAATAATTTACTTTTAATCTTATTATGTCCTAGAAATCTTATTTTTGTGGGGTTTTTTTCCTACACCAGAGGCTTGCTATTTTTATGCTATCTTAAAAGAGATATGGAACAACAAAAACATTGCCACAAAAGTAATTTTATAATCTGTCTGCATAGAATTCAGCAGAAACTGAAGCACAGACTGTTTCCAAGCACAAAAATACTTGCAGAATTTTCTTTTTTTTTAATTTTTTGGGTAACTTTTTATAACAAAATTAATGGCAGCATTCTCTGTCCTTAGGCAAACAGCATTTTCCCTTTCCATACACATTCAGTGCCTTGTAGCTTATTCACTCTAGCTCCTAAACACTATGGAGAAAAATCCATAACATATGCATAATACTACTGTGAACTTTGTAGCCTATCATAGACTTGCATTTGAAGCCTTTCATCAATACTACCATTAAATATCTTTTTTAGTATCATTTACTGTATTTTTGTAATCTCCTTGCCTTTTGCAGACATATTTCTGCTACTATTCCTCAGCTGCCCTCCAACAATAAAGCAAATGACATGGCAAAGTTTGTTTTGTTGAGTAACACACCTATTGCCCAGAATAAAGTGCAAATGATGAGCAATTACTAAACTCCAGGAGTTTAAAACCGGAATTCTACTTTGGGCTTATATATAAAATATTACACCATGAAATAATTAGATCACTGAAATGAAATAATTAGAGTCATGACGCTATAACTCTATACTTTGATCACTCTATGCATAGCTGCATTTCTACGTACTACAGTAAAGGAGCATGTAGACCTAAGCTTTGTAAAGAACCTAGATTGTATTTTCTAAAGAGGAAGATACATTCATAATGTGAAAATGTATAAATACTTATATTTAGCACACCTGAAATTGTATTGTCCTAATAATGATTAGAATATATCATTAAACAGGGCTGAAATACTTTGTCTAACCATGACATAAGTGGCATAATCCCCTAAGAAGATTTTTCTCCTTAGGAGGATAAAATTTAATTGCATTTTTTGTCAGTACAAAAAGTTATGGAAAACACTTTGTAGTTACAAAAGCAAAATAGACTTGTAGAAGATGTCTGTTCCCAAATGTGACTAGTGGACCAGACTCTGTGGAAGTCATGAAAGAAAGAATTTCATTTCACAATTTTAAAAAATTCCAACATATTATATTACTGATTAGCATATGCACCTGTTCATAAAAGGGATTGAGTTTGCCCTATTATAGTAAATTTTTTCACCAAATTTTATGTGCTTAAGTTTAGACATGAAAATCTACACTTCTGCTTAAAGATCTGCAGAGGGTTTAAGGGAGCCAGGCAAAATTTTTGACAGAAGGTTCATACTGTAAGTATAGGTCCTAATTTTGTTAAAGACAAAAGGCATGTTATGTCTTTTTTAGCTGACATAATCTCCATTTTACTGATGAAGAGTAAAATGGAAAAGTAAACTCTGGTGGTTTTAAACATTGTGAGCAAGGCATAAAGTGGACCTGGATAGGTCCACAGGCTTCTGGATAAGTACTGGAATAATTCTAGAGGAAAACAGAGATAAAATGATACAGAGTTCTGGTAAAGGAAGTATGAAATCAGTTAAAGCATCACTGAGAAGCCAGGATAAAATGAAGAAAAGAGTGAGGAAATAAGTCAGACTTGCTAGAGAAGTTCTACACCACTCTTACAAAAAGTCGTCCTTGAAATAACACTCTTTTATTAGCATTGAGGCAACTAATTTCATATGAAACAGCAATATATTAAATTTAATCTCTAGTGTGCAATAGTTTGATTCCTATTCTTCTGTCAGCATCCTTACTCTTCTCAGGACACCTTACCCATCCTAAAAAAAGATTCGGTCTCAAGTGAATGCATAACCAAAGCAAAATTTCTTCCACTTCTGCAAGAAAAATTATACGTTCAGCTATTAATACAGTTGCTATCAATGTAAGGCCTACTCTCCCACCTTCAAAGCACACCTTGATGACATTAATCCAGAATTATTTCATCTGCAGCCAGGGATAAGCTTAACATAATGGAATCTTTCTGAAGTCAGGTTGATTAAAACAGCCCTATGAATGCTAACCAAGCTAAAAATAGGTGCTAAATTATTTTAATCTTGTTATTGAATAGTAACAAGCCATCACAAAATGAAACCAATTTATATTATATAAATTGGTTTCTCTGCTCTAAAAGATCTCAGGAAATGGCAGGGCATTTCATTATGGTTGTGAAGGAAGGAAGGAAAAGAGTTGCAACACTTGAAGACTTGTTTCATACAGCTGTGCTTTTTACCTAAAAACAGGTTTTAAAAGATTCTGAGCAAACACATCCTATAGATCTTAGGATTTGGGCTTGATCTTCTTGAAAAAACTGAAGAAAAAGTGAGATTTAACTCAAAAGAACATGAAGTCTCAATAGCTTTGTAAGTCTAGGTTCAGCCACCCTTGTTGAAAGCAGCGCAGAGGATTGCCAGTTACTTAAAACATGACGTGCACATGCTTAGGAATTATGTCTGGCAGATAAACAACATTACATCCAACATCCAGTGGCACCCTCAGCACAGACTTCCCTGTCCAATTTACCTGATGCCATGAGGAGAATGGGCATCACTCCCTGCAGTCTCAGGGATGTGGGAATGTGAAACGATGCACAGCTTTATGACAGTGATGGTGTAACAAAAAACACACAGACAAAAATGCTTCCCAAAAATGAGCCTTTCCCCATCCAACTGACATTCTCCTTGCAGGACGACCTGCTTGGTGCTAAGGCAAAGCTTCTAACATATCGACACACAAGGAGGTAATTTACTGCATGACTTGTCACTGAGCCACACAACACATATAACCAAAACGTAAAACATTTTCCAGCATAACAGTTTGTGCAAGTAGTCTTTGAATGCCACTGCTGTAAAGACCTTTAAATGTCTATCTGGATTGGAAAAGAAGGGATGGTCAAGCTCTCTTAAACCAGGAAGAATTTTAGTTATCCTGTGTGAAATTCTTCATGCAGCCTCATGGTCACCAAATCCATTATACAGGAAGAACAACCTCTATCCCTTCCTGTATGGTTTCTGCAGGAACACAAAGAGCGGCCTGGAATTCTACATTGAGAGCCAACCATATTACATCATATGTAAAACGCAGGATACATTTGTCCTCTCAGTGCTTTGTGCTTGGATACATACTGAAGTCAGCTCGGCTCTCCTTTAATTTCAGTCTGTTAGACTGATGTATTTATAAGAAAAGGATAGTGAAATAGTATATGGAACCAGCAATAATGTATAAAACTAGAGCCTGGCATAAGCTTGTATTGCATCATTTCATAAGCTTCAACAAAAATACCCGCAAAACAATTACATATAGGAGACACATATTTCAGGAGCACCTGTCTTCTAAGAATTTAAAGCATTGATAATGCAAGAGAGGTGCAGGCCAATACTGCATAGAAATTGATCAAAGGCCTTTCAGACATAAAATTGTGAAGCTGGTTTATCTAAAGGACAGGAAATGCCTGAGGTCTCAATATTCCTCAAGTAAATGCAGGAAAATATTGAATCCAGACCTACAAGTGTACAGCACATATTAACATACTTCAGACAGTCTTAAACCCACATAATTCAATTTCTCACAGTGTTATTTTGTAAGTTCTTAGATTCAGGTTTCTGTGAGAAGATAACCACACATGTTCCCATTTTTGATGGAAAGATTAAAGACAGCATAACACTAGGAAGGAAAATCCTATCTTATGTAAGATAAAAATAGCTTAAAATCCCACAGACTGAAATCAAGATTTTTCTTTTATATTGGGATCTGACTCTAAGCTACCAATACTGTCATTCCTGTCATTCCAGAGGTCTTTCAACAGAAGTCCTGAGAAACACTACAGAAACACGCATGGAGAAAGAAGAGTCTGTCATAATACATATTATAATAACTTAAAATCAGTATGATACCTTGCTATTTGCTGACTGACAATTCAGAAATACTTTAGATAAGTGAAGTTTACACTGTGTGGCTTATGCATGGCCTTCTAAGAAGAGTTGCAGAGACACACCTCAGAGAATTTTTCAAATCAACTAAATGGCATTCGACAATTTGTCTAAAGTAATTTTGGTGAAATTAAATATATTCCTTTACTTGATTCCTGCTCCTTTGTCATCTCTTTCACAATCTAGATGCATAGCTATTACAGTAAGCAATTTTAGAGTTTAGACAAAAATGTCGGGTAACAACTCTTTCTAATGAAACTATTATTCACGCAGGTAATTTCTCTTTTGTTTATTTTTGCAACGAAATTTTTATTTTTGTTTAACTCAACTGCAACAAGGAGTTGTAAATGTCAAACACTGTCCTTTAATTACCACAATTATTTGCACTTTTGTTAGAAATTACATAAAACAATTGAAAGAAGTATTCATTTAATAAATCAGCATTTCATTCAGGTAAAAGAGAAATACTCAGCTAATTCACCCTAAATTAAAGTATCATGAAATCTGTCTAGCAACTTAAGAGGGAGTACTATAAAGATAAACAGATTTACAGTGTTTGAACTGTTGTGAAAAATACTGTATGTTTTGAGGATGTCTGCACTTACAAACCTTCTCAAAACAAGCTGAGCTTTTAATGTTGTGTTCAATCAACCTCCTGCTTGCTTTTCCATCAGCGTAGCATCATTGCATAAACACAATCAAAAAAACAACAAAAAAAACAAACAAAAAACCAAAACCAAAACAAAACAAAGAATGAATTTTGCTGAGCAGCCACATCAGCTACATGAGAGGACACTGATTCTCAATTCCATAAATAAGACTGTTGCTCTTATCACATGTTTCTGCACTTTACAAATAAAGATCTTGGAATTCTTTCACTCTGCATGGGTTGTCTTCTCACTCGGTACTTAGCGTTGTATCAGTTCCACTTGTTGGAAGCTTCTTATTCAGATTTAATCTAATACTGATGATTATTACCAAGACAACAGGCAGAAAAGGGAGTGTGAAATATGAACACAGAGCTTGAAAAAGATTACTCTCATCACTGATGAGACAAGAATCACATAGCAGCAAATCAAACCATGGGACTTCCTAGTGCCATCAAGGCTCTTAAATGTCTGATTGGAGAAACTAGCAAAAACTGTCCAAAGAGAGGAACCACGTTTGAACTCTCACACTGCTAAGAAAGCAGGATGTGAAAGTTTCCCAAGGCCTGATAAGCTCTGGAGACCAACTGTCCCACTGAGACTGCAAGAGCTGCTACACTCACGATGCTGACGGGCTTGTTAGACGGACAAGGCCACGGGCACACACAAACATCAACAAGATGTTGTACAGCTCAGGCCACCCAAGAAAGCAGTTTCTGGTACACACAGACAAAGGCTATGGCATCATCTGCAGACCTGATAAGTGAACAGCCCCCTGAAGCTCCTCCTCAGTACCCAACTAGAAACCCCTCCGGGCACACCTGCACAGTCCCCTGCTCCTGGCTGGACAGTATACAGCCACACTGCCTTACTGAATAAAAGGTGTCCTGAGCAATACTGGTTGTGATTTGTGTATCATCTACTACTTCCAAAAAAAAAGGGAATTTGCAATGCTGACAAAGAGGTAGTATGATGGCTGTTTGCAGAGACGAAACCAAGAGAAACATTACCTTAATTGTCTGCAGTTTTCAAGGCCTCCAGCAGAGAAGATATTAGCTAAGAGCAAAGCTTGAGCAGTGTGCTGGCATTCATTGAGCTCCAAAGAAAATGGTCATATTGCCAAATGTAATTTTTCCAGCTGCCAGGAAAGCTTGGTAAGTCCGAAGTCCTGTGACCTTGGACAGAAATTAAACCTTTGCAGACACATGGGTAGATTTCCACGAGGGAAAAGATAAACAACAGAGGTAAGTAGGGACAGGACAAGATGAAAAGGCCTCAAGCTGTGCCAGGAAAGGTTCAGGTGGGACATTAGGGAGAATTTCTCCACAGAAAGCATTGTCAAGCCTGGAATGGGCTGTGCAGGGAAGTAGTAGAGTCACCATTCCTGGGAGTATTAAAGAACCAACTGGACATGGCACTTGTTGCTTTGGGTTAGTTCACATCATGGTGTTTAGTAAAAGGTTGGACTTGATGATCTTCTAGGTCTTTTCCAATCTTAATGATTCTATGATTCTATAAAAAGAAAGGAGATTATCTTGATAGAAGCTGCTTTTGTGGGGCAAACAAAAGCAGGAAAGAAATTTTTCAGAGTTTTGATTACTGGAATTGAAATAAGCTGCTGACTCAACAGCTCTGGCAGCAGATGCATAAAAGAAAAATGTTCAGAGAGTAAAACACAAATTGTAGCTGCATATTTTCTATTATTCATTGTAGATGGCTGTTGAACTGCCTTAATGTAGGTAAATGGCCAACTGAAGCCTGGAACTAAAACATGAACCTATCTTCCCTTATCTTCCCCTTTTACGTGTATCCCAACCATATATGATTATCATCACTGAACTGGATGATCCCAGGCTTGCTTTATCTTCTTTGAAAATGATATCTGACATCATGTATTTAGCTATGTTTTCAAATGTGACCAGTCAAGTGCCTGAAGTTTTACAGGGTTTTTTGCCAGTTACATCAATAATACATTATTAACCACTGCAGTTGCAGGAAAGTAAATTCAAAGGGCAGATCTAGGCAAACATTTAAAATTTTATGACTGTTTTGCAACACGTGTGCAGTTAGTACATGCCATTATATTAATGTGCAGTTAAACCAGCCCCACGGCAAGCAATTAGGTAGGACCTTTTCTCCTGCAGCAAAATCCCTCCTACACAAGACTACCAAGTATTGCAGGTTACAAGCCCCATTATAACAAGTGTAACAATGCTAGAAACTATAAGCTGCAATTTTAGCTACACAACTTATATTCCTTTACTCCTCATTTAGAAAGTGTTTTTCATATGTTATATTGACTGTTTCATTTGCTCATTCCAACATCTTACTTCTGTTTCACCACGTCTATTTTCTGCTTGTCCAGCACTGTCTGAAATCTCTCTCCAGAGCAGCAACATCGTATTGTGAAAGAGAGTGAATCAAGTTAATAGCCATGCTTGCTACATTTATGATGCATCAAAGACTTGTAAGGGGAAAATGCAACTATGGAAACAAACTGTTTCTTCATTTCAGCCTTTTTTCTTTCTATTTTTTAATTTTTGTTTTCTTCCTGGATTGCATGCCTTTGTCCACAGAAAGTTATGATAAATTCTCTTGGAGCAGTAGAACTTCTACTCACTTAAATCAGATAAGGTGTCTGCCCCAAAACCACACGATAGAAAAGAATGTAAGTTATTACTGATTCTGTTTGCCTTATACAAATGACAACAGCAAACAGAATAGACTCAACAAGAACTCACAGGAAAATATTTAAGGGAGTTGAGGAATCCAGCTGGATTAGAGACATGAAAATATAAATTGTTTCATTCTTACAAAATCTTTTATTATTAATATTCAAATTAAAATATTTAGTCCACTGCTTTTTAAAGTAGGAAATTCTCCTTAGTCCAAAGTATTTTGCTGAAACATATTCAAAGTAAATGAGTACAAGTACAGGGAGGAAAGGAATAATAACAAACTATTTATTTCACCATTGATTTCAGATTAGGAAAATGTGTAAGTATCATATAATTACTGACAAAGGCAATTTTCTATTTGAAATTTGTTTACTTCTGGTAAAGCAAATAAAAGTTCTGGACAGCTAAAGCCTAATAACATACCAAATTGTGGAATTATTATTGTAGAATATAAAGCAAATAATAATGCATTAACACACAATTTTAATGTGCATTAAACTACAAACTTTAGGTTTCATAACTTTGATTTGTTATTTACATGGAATATTGGAACTAACTACCATCTCTGTCAGCATAGCAGGAGGCAGAAAAAATACCATCATGTTTGTCCTAATATATACTATAGAAAGATAAAAACAAGCCACATTTTGTTCTTCTAAAACTTTGTCCTCCACATTTTAATTCTGAGTCACAATTCATAAGGGGAAGAAGGTATCCAAGAAAAGAACTGGAATAGGAGATAAGACAAAAACTTACAAGACCATTAACAGTTAAGCACTATACAGGAGTTAGCACACGTGTGATTTACTTCATAAAGTTCATGCAGGAAATGTGATTTCAAAATTACTGTTAGAAAATTTAAGATAGAATTATAATATTGTGAACACTTACATCCAGATTAAATAAAAGAGTTAATATTCCTAAAATGTTACCCAGTTCAAGAATGTATTAGTTTATTTCCCATTTCATCCTATTAAAAACTTACTATCTCATATTTTTTTGTTTCACACTTCAGTGAAGTGAAAGGAAAAGGCAGAGGAAAGCTCATGATTTGCTGCCACCGCTATTTGGCAGAAGACCCTTTCCTACGTTAAGGGAGTAGATAGATATATTTTGGTAACTGTTTCTTGGCAACAGGAAGGAAAGTAACTGACTTTTTTTTTCCTTTCCGTTTGGTTTTTCTGTTCGGTTTTCTCTTTCTCTCTGTTTTTTGGTTTGTTTTTTTTTAGCACACAAGGAAGCATACAGCTTTGGAGTTAAAGAGAGCATGGATCTGTAGTACTGCTATAGATTATTCTGCATTTTCCATAACTCTTCCTGGAAATACACCCCAATTTTAGTAAAATTAACAGGATTTTAGGTACATTTTACTGCATTTGTGGGTAACAGAACATCAGTAGACATTAGCGGATTCTGAATCAGATTGCTTAAAGAACTAAGTGCTACCCATTCCACGGATACCTACACGAGTCTGTCAAACAGCCTGGGAAGAAGGTCGTTCTTGTGAGCCAGACTTGCAAACCCCCAAGATTTTTAAAAGCAGAAAGATACAGCCCTTGTTGACTTGGACTTGGGAGTGCCTCTCACATCTACATAGATAAGTTTTAACCATGGCCTCACTGATGAGAGGTTTGTTTTCTCTACCAGCCTTTCAAGGCTAAAACTACTGAATAACAAGGACTACCACAGAAGTGCAGAGCCCTGAGGAAACTGGAAACCAACCACTTGTCTGTAAAGCTGTCTTGTTATGCATCTAAAACACTATGTAATACAAGTATTAATATTTTATACTGTCATAGATCCACATGGAGTTACAACTTACTTAACTGAATGTGGTTTGGAACAAAATTGGTCTAGGGAGTAGAGAAAATTTACAATCATAATTAATGTATGTTTGACATAATTTCCATTTTAGCAGCAGAAAAAATTAATATAATGCTAAATACTATTAGTTTTCTCAGTACACTTGATGAACATGACGTTTCTCATCTCCTGAATGTTAATAAATATTGGATTAAAGCACTGTGTTAAGGTACTTCAAATGTCTGCTCTTTTATACACATGCAGATGCACATTTTATGAACTGTGTGAGATGCTTGGAGAATATACTCCAAATACAGTATATCCAGTAACAGTATTAAATAGGTCTTAATCATATGCAAGCACAAAGTCTCTTTGAATACTGTCACATTTTTCAAACATGAAGAAAAAAACTCATTAGGAGCTCACAGAAGCATCTGTTTTTCACTCAGATAGCATCTTACATTTTCCTCTGCTCTAAGATATGCATGTAGTATATGAAAAACATGCTAAGACACAAAATAATGGCACTTCCAGAGTGTTAAGTACAAAACACATTTCCATTTATTTTCTCTTTTAGCTTTTTGGACACAAACAGCCATATAACATCATTACTTGGTATTTTTATTACTACTACATAAACTCAAATACAAGTAACAATGATTTTTAACTTAATAGTTCAGAAATGAAACAGCAGGTTAGTACCTCAAAAGGCTATTGTATTATAGTGTAATAATAATGTTAAAAATAAGATGTGAGGATATCTCAGTTCAAGAACTAAAGGTCCTAATGTTTAAATACAGTGGTCCTCCATCCATTCAGCACAGAGAAACATCATGTAAATCAGGGAGGTGAAAACTATCATTTCAACTATAAGCTTATTTCATCACTAGCTGCCTGACACAGAAAAGTTTTTCTTGCTCTTCTGCTCAAAGAAAGGTCTTTCAATAGCCTCAAAAGGAGAAATCTAACAATACCACGTGCTGAAATACCTCATCGTCATTTGGTGCTTCAGAAAAGCCTGCTGTTTGTCCTCACACTCTTCACGCAAGTGTGACTGTTTCTAGTTAACAAATTTTAGCTTGCATTAAACCTTATCAGTAAACATGGCAGTACTGCAAAATCAGCAATTAAAGCCTCAATAGCTTCCACCAATTAGAGCTGCTGTGTGCCAAGAGCTACAGCAGAGACAGATTGTGTGCTGGGTTTATTAACTCATTCTTTTTGCAGTGGAACAGCTAAGTGCCTCTTTCCTGGCCACATTAAAGTACATATAGTTGTTTTACAGTGACATACGCCTCTGCCTTCAAAAACAAAAACAAACCCCCCCAGAAGGCTGTGAATTTTTCATTTGAGAGCTTTCATATCTATACCAAAGAGACTACTATCTCTAGAAGTGAAATATAATCTAGCATGACTATACCTGTTGCTATGCAGACAGCACTTCTTTTATTGTCCCATCTAAATGAAATTGTTTTTCCACCTCTGTACCCTCATTCCTTATCAGTGCATTCCTTGATCCCCAAAAAAAACCTGCACTGATGGGGACTTCATTCACGAGTGACCATTTCTTCATCAGTGTGGGAGGAGAAAGGAACTGTTATAATCAAGTTCAGAAATCCATTTGCATAGACAGAATGGCAGAAATAGATGATAGACTTGAGAGAAATCTTTCAGTGAAAAGAAAAATTCCATGGGACTTTGAAGGATAGGTTTAACATCTCAGATGTTGGAGCGTAAGGTCTTTCAGGCAGGGACCACAACGCTGTTAGGCATTTCTATTCTCCCCAGTGCAGTTCAACAATGATTAATTTGCACTGCAGCACTAGAAATCATGAACAATTATAAGCTGTGGTTTTCCAGAGTGCTGCATATACCTTCAGCAACTTTTAAACTTAAATGCAGATAAAGAGGCAGACCTACAAGAAACTGTGTTATTAAAGTTAAGATTTTCTTCAGCAAGAGAACGTGCATTTAAGTCTAAATGTTAGAAAATGTCATTTACTGCATCTGTTAGGATAACAAGAATGCAGTATTAACAGCAATTCACATAACGGAGTCCATTTAATATGATCATTAATATTTCAGACTGATTTTGAAACTGAAGAAAAAAGAAGAAACCAAGATGCATATGTAACAAAATTTATATTTCATGAACCTTAATTGCTGTAACTAGGGCACAGGGATTAAAGGCCTATGCCTAAGGCATCTGGTCCTGAGGACAAAATATTACACAAGCATTTCAATTTTTGGGTTCAGAAATTAAAGCTTTTTAACCCTCCTGATTCTGAAGAAAAGCTGATGCATGAAATCTTAACAAATCCCATTTACATGGGATGCAATCCTAAAACTACCTGCCTACCTAGAAAAAGGATTTTGAAGACGAGGAACTGCTCTGCCCAGCTTAGGTTTTAATACCATTTGCTGGGATTGATAGAATTTTATGAAATTGCTGTAACAAAGGAATTTGGCCAAAGCAAGGTGAGCTATGCTATGGCGAGCCCTGTGGCTGGCATGTGATACCTGCAAACACACACACTTTCAGAGACACTTGCACAATCAGGGGCAGATTTAGCCTTCTTTATCAGAGGTCTTTCCTCTGTATTTACTTGCATATTGCAGAGGTTTTTACTCACTGCAAGCCTAATTTAATGAACAAACACTAGTGACAAAAATCAAGAATCTCTTGGTAATTATGCATTGCTAGTTGAGCTTCCATTTGCACTATTTCAGTCACGATCATCTTAAAGGCTATGCAGTCAGCTATGCTTTGTTTTATAGCTCTCTAAAGTTGACTTCAAAGGGTGGTTAGCAGCATTTCCCATTTCAGATCTCCTGTTTAACTCATTTCATCTATTGTGCATTCAGCTCAGCCCTGAGCACCAGCGACAGTGCCGCTGTGCCACCACTGCAGGTTAGCCCAGGTCAGCAAAATCAATATAATTTACAACTTCTTGCATTTTCCTAAACTTAAAAGCCTGGCATGTATAGAAGAAGACTGTAATCCTTCATGTGCTTTTCTACCCACAAGCAGATATTTGGCCCATTAGTTCAGTCCCTTTTAATCAGCACAACTAAATCAAGTATTGTTTGTTTAAATGAGAATGTGTATATATTCTTGAAAATAACTTCCAAAACACAGAAAGAAAAACTGTTAGTTTTTCTATTGGAAGATCAACCAGTTATGATGGTCTAGGAAATGTTTCAGGTAAGTCAGGGGCAGAAAAAAGAAAAGATTCTGAAGAATTGAACAAGAGGCACCACGTCACTAGTTTTAAATTCCATTTTGTTTAGATAGCAGCACAGGATAGAGTCACCTTGAATATTTTTTTTTAAGTGAAATGACTGTAAGCCATAAAATAATACTACACAGAAACACAGCAGAAATTACTGATTTTCCATTTCAGAGAAGAGAGGAAAAGAAATCCAGGCAAAAATGATCTTCTGACATAAAGAATTCTGGAAAATACACCACCAAAACCATTCTGAAATGTATTTGACCTCTGGGCTCTTTTGGGACATACACTGAATTATATTATAATCATGTCAAAATCATGTCAAAAATATTTACAAGTAGCATTTACTTTTCTAGTTTCTCCTTCAGTTCAAAAAATCCCAAAGCAATACATCTAAACAATATAGGTATACTATTGTATAAAAGCTGCTAGAGCAACGTTTATCCTCAAATAAATACACTATGAGGTCCACCAGCACAAATTTTCCTCTCATTTCCCATAAATCTCATGTAAATCTATTCCATGGCTGCTCCAGAGAATCCTCCTTACGTTTCACTGTGAGGTTTCCATTTTCAATGTACCTCAGATTCCTAATTCCGATAGTTTAGCCAATGTTCTCTGCCAGCTGCTAAGCTGTTACCATTAGTTACAGCTCCCTTTCACAATTTGTAAGCATTATCTTCATCCCAAATGATTAGGAAGTGTCTGAAAAGAGTAATCTCTAATGATACACTACAGGCATTCAGACCTAATTCTTCAAAATAACCTGAACCTTCTGAAATGGCCGTGACTCCAAAATATTCCATTTGGCCCCTGGGTATTGGACAAGTCCTATAATGTGCAATAGCTTACATTCTAGAAATAGAGCCTTTGCATTAATGTATCTACTTTACCTTTAAAAAGCTGCAGTGCTCTTCTTTATTAAGACCTCTGGGACCATAAAAATAATTCCATTCTTGTTTTTCTGCAACAACATCAGACTACAGCAGACTGCTGCTTTTCTTTCAGTCCTTATGCCTTCTCCTACATTTTTTAATATTTATCTATTTTCTACATCACAGGTCATTATTGGGAATAACAGCTGTCAGAGATTCTGCTCCATTGCAGAAGATAGATCTCAAGATTTTTTCACTCTGCATTTTGCAAATGCAATTTTAATGAATTCTCACCAGCTAAAGTTTATGTACAAATGCAGATTTAGCGCTGAGAAACTTTCTGTCTGTTGCACAGCTTTCCCTGTAAAAACATTTGATCTTACAATTTGTCAGAAGAAATTAAAGATGTGCATAAACTGAGCAGTGAGATCTAATCAAGGTAACTATTACCTACACCTGAAACAGATGATCTACTTCATCTACCTGCTCACTCTTAAAGCCAAGTGTAGTTTCCGTTCTCCTATTTTTCTTTTGGATGGTTCCACATTAGAATATTCATTATCAAAAAACCCAAGACATCCAGATTATTCAATAATTGGAAAAATGTAACATGATGAGGGAACTCAACTTCACTAAATATACTACCACCTAAGTGTGTTGATAATGAAAAAGGTTCAAACAATACTCTTATCAGCAAAGGCTACCCAGTACATCTTCAACCTTTTTCTTTGAGCTATGACACACTGACAAAGATACCAATGATTCAGTGATCTCAAAATTATTCCTTTTTAATAGGAAAAAAAAAAAAAGTTTTTTGTTGTGGGCAAACCAGTGTCATATTGATTGCTAAAAATCTTCTGGCAGCGTTCACACGAGTATTATTATAATGGGCAAACCATAATTTGATTTTTCTTTTATTTTTTTTTTTTGTAACCTTACAGATTTCCTCTCAATAAATGCTTCTATAGTCCTCTTTTATTGCACATATTGGGTAGGTAGAATTCCTCAAGAAACAATGCATTTTCTTATCTCCAGGCTCTGCAAGGTGACTCAACTGATTCACCCTACAACCTGCACAAAGTCCCACAGACCTTCCTCTATAGGATCATGCAAATACATGTTCCCCATGCTGGGCACCAAGATATTATGGGTAAAACGTACAACTTAAGGCTAAGTACTAGCATTGCTTAGCAGAATGCTTTGCATAAGCCTACAGAGTAAGGGGTTTCCAACTTTTTTGTGGAAGAATATGCCTTTTATAAAATTTAGAGATGAGACAACTGATGTCTTCTCAAAATCTGACCAGTGATACACTGCACTAGGAAAGGAAAAAGAAGTTGCAGTAATGTCTTTAACCCTTCCCCCTGCTTTAAAATAAGGTTGTTACTTTATGTGCCATATATTTGACAAATACAGCTTTTCTGCATGGCTGAGGTCAGAAATTTACACCCACAACTGCAGACCAGCAACCCAAGCAGTTATGAAATTGTCTCATGCACTGTATTCAGCTTTCAGGATTGTTGTGCCAAGTAAGATGTGAACAATTTTACCTTAAACATCTCAATATCTACTTCTAAAAGTGAAATTCTCAAACGCTTTAGATTCTGTGCTAGAATTCTGTCTCAGGGAAAAAGAGACATAAGGCCTATCAAACTTATTAGCTTCAGACTCCTCACATTCCTATTCCTGACACTTGTTTCTAATAAGAAAACTGAAAACTGATGAGCAATAATTTCTATCAGTAAGATCTGGGTGGAAAACCCACAACATGTTCCTTCTTTATATACAAAAATATAAAATAAATTATAGAACAAATCCTGACTGTAAAAAAAAATAAATCCATAGAAGAATTCAATGAAACACAACCAAAAGTTTCTTTCCAATCAAAAGCCTTCATACAACATTAACACAGACAGTGACCCTGCTTGAGAGAGAGGTTGGATCAGGTGACCTCCAGAGGTCCCTTTCAACCTCAGCCATTCCATGGTTATGAAATTCAAATTACTAAAAATGAAATATGAATTATTCCAGTGTTTTCTACAGAGTTGTAGCACCTAATAATATTTTGACTGCAGTCAGCGTTAGCCAACCTACCCATTTTAAAGGAGAACTGAACATGAGTTTATAATTGAGACAGACAAAATAAAGCAATCACGGGTGAAAAGAGATTATACTCATTTTACAAACAGAAAAGTTAAGCTCAGAAAGCCTGTATCCCATTTACACTAAAAGCATTCACTATGCTGGTATAGGGGGCTTTAACACAGCTTTAGATTTAATTTATGTAGCGTACAGTGGGCTTAGTATAATTGAGAATAAGGCTGGAATGAATCAAAGTGCTCAAGATTACAAATTACTTCTCTGCAAAAGACTAAAATTTAACTTTTCTACTATTGAGTCCAACATGTCAGTACAAAGATTTTCACCTTCTCAAAAGAGGTTATTTCATCCACAGTGCAAAAAGCTCTAGAATTCATTCTGCAGTTTAAGATACGAGAACTACAGAAAATAAAACTCAGCAAAATATCTTTTATTTTAATAACCTTCCTAGAGCTATGAAAAATTAACCTCCACTTTTTGTCATACTATTTTATATATATTATATGTATCATACACATTCTTATTATCATACTAATCTAGCAATTAATAATTGAACATGTCAACTTCAGTTAAAATGAAGCTTCCTCTTCTTTTTAGGCATTGTAAAAAACCAATAATTATGACCACTCATTCAGAAAACTCTTGTATTCTTATTTTGTAAGATTTCATGCACTCTTTTCTCTCTACAGGAAAAAAAGTGAGTTTGCATGAGGAATGAGAACATACAATTCACTCTGAGGGTAGAGTACCTCAGAGCAAGACTGTCTCAAATAAAGAAAAAATCCAGGGACAAACAAAGAGTACTGGAAGACTCAAGGGCTTCTTTCTCAAAGATGGTAGCAATTTGGTTCTACAGCGGTGACAGCCTTTCAATATTAAACTTTGCTATTAATTCTTTCTGCAATGAACAGGTAGGGGAAATATGCCAAAGAGCCCTTCCTCCAGCAGACACAGCGTAACTTTTTTCTCCAGGTCTAGTCAATGCCGTGTGCTTCTAATTCCTCATTGACACATTAATGAATACAACCTTTCCAAAGTTCAGCCCAGATAAGTCGGGGACGATGAGGGACATTTTGGCAACTGAACAACAGAGAGAAGGAAGATCAATCTCTTAAAAGATTTACACACTTCCCTTAATTATCTTCCTAATTTATGTGCATCTTAAGCGAACAGTAATTCCTGTGAGGCTCCATTTGCAAGGGCTTGTAACCTCTCAGTATGACAGCGACGCAATGTTTCACACGTTTCAATTGTTAAAAAGCATCAGAATCTGGAAAACTTATTTTTCAGCAGAGATCACTTTTGAAAAGAAGCGTATTTCTCTACTAGCTTACAGATACTTTTTTTTTCTCCTTAATTTCTAAGTAGACTTCAAAATTAACATTCATCTTCAAAACTCCTTCCAATAAAGCTATCCTACCCTATGCTAGTCAGTAAGAGTACTCCTGAAGACAGCAGATTCAATTCTGATGCCAGCTGCAGATCTCACTGTTTGGAACTCTCTTGACATGTACCAAGTTTTCATATATAGTGGTTTATAAGCTGTATTTATCAATCACCCAGATTTTTTCCTCAGACATGATGTATGAACATGTTTTCTGAATACTAAAAAAAAAATTAATCGGAAGTAAGCATTTATGTGCACAAGTGTCAAGATACTTACTGCACATGCTCTAGTCTCACTAAAATCTTTTTTGTAAGTTTTTAATTTTGTCCTACTACATAAAAACTTTCTCCACAGTAGCAAAAGGTTTCCTTGTTTTTCTTTACTGATTTTCTCCAAGAAATTTCATAGTATTTAGAGTTGAAGTCTGTATTTTTTCTGAAAAAAATTTCAACCAAACTGTGATTAGTTACAATAATACACCACAGTCATTCTGAATCTTAGAGTTGCACTGCAAGTTGAAAAGATTAAAAACAAAAATTGCAGTGCAACATTTATAATTATTATTTCAAATATAACATATACGAAAGGTGACAGTACACAGTAAAACATCCATATTTTGGTTCAATAACACATTATTAATTTAAGGAACAGTGAGGGATATAATTTAGCATCTATACATATAAAATATTGCTTGCTTTCAACAAAGAGAATATTTTACACTGCTCGCTTAGACTGAATGGAAATATATTAACTACATCATGCTATTTGTGAAAAGCTGTTCAGCTCACTGATCTTTCATATAACCTGAAACAAAAGGCAAACTTTCTAGGGTAATGTAGACCCCAAAACATTTATTTGAATTTTTTTTTTAAAGAGCATTTCATAGCATGCTTTTTAAAAAAAGTCTCATTAGTATCTATCTAAAGTATGTGCTCTATACACAGCCACATATATAAACATATAACAACTGACTCACATATGCTGTTGCCTGAATATGTTGTTGCCAGGCAACAGCTATAAAGCATTTTGCACTGCTTGCAAAAATCTAAATGAATGATTCGAAGAGAGATTATTTCTAAAAAACTAGGAAGAAAACTCACTACTGGAATTGCATGAATAATTCCTTGTATATCTCAAGGACTCATAGAGCATGTTCCTTCCATAATTACCAATTTCAGAAAGGACAGTTCCTTTGAGTAGGATTTGAAAGGCATTTTACAACAATGAAATTCATGTTCTATGCATGTGGCTAATGTTCCCACATGGACACTGAACCAAAGCCACCAAAGTTAATGGGTTCCTTAAATTGACTTCAGGGTCTTTTCGCTGGGTCTTTTCATCAGGTTTTAATGTCCATTATAGGACAAAAATGAGAGATTCCTAAATAAAAAAACAGAAGGCCTTACAGAAGATACAACAAATTCTCAAAAAAATTTTACCATCTCACAACACGCAAGTGAAAGAGAGTCTGTACAAACACTTCTTTATGTAATCTTCATATAGCTAAGGTGCAATCTCACTGAGGTCAGTGGTATCACACACAAGAGTAAAAATAGAAGCATCTATAATCCATTGATAACATAGATGTGATATACTATCTACAAAAGAGAACTATTTGACTTTAAGTAAGTGCCATGCATTACAATATTACTAGACCTTTGGCTATCACACCTCTTAGGAATTAAGAAGCGAAAAAAACATCAAGAAAATAACTGGGAAGCACAGCAACTTCAAAGTGCTTACCACAAGCCTGACTCACAGGTTGCTTTAACACAAACACTAGCATAAAAAGTTGTGGGACTTTTTGTCCTTATTTACTGTGGCAGCAAGACATTTCTTTCAATTTCCTGTACAATAAGCTTAATCAATAAAAACTGGTCAGAAGCTCAAGATGATTTTTCTTTCCATAATGACCGAATTGGAAATCCATGTATTTTCCTTTTAATTCTTCAAATACATTCACACAACTGTAGCAAGAAGACTGAAAGGAGTAATTATTGGTATTTTAAATGACACTTTCAGCATTAAGTAGTGAATGTGACTAGCTTCCTTAATAGATTACGGTGAAATCCTTTTAATTCCATATCTCAGGTTGCCTTGAACTGTCATGAAAAGGAAACTCCTTTACAAGGAAGCAATCTGCAATCTAAATCCTGTTCATCTGGAGCTTTTTATAAAGTAAAATCAATTTATTATAAATAAGAACTGAGGTTTTATAGTTTTATTTGAATTATTTTCATACTCCAAGATGTAACTCACAGTTATATCACCGGTCGGGATGCAGTTATATTAAAGGCAATCTCAGTGCTTACAATCAGGCTGAGCACTTTTCCACAGATAATAATATAAAATGATCCATGGAAAGAATATCCATTCCAGGTGCACTACTTGCCTGTACTTTTTCAGGTGTTTGCTTGTTTCTTAGTATAAGTTGTGGGAACTCAAAGAAATAGAAGAACCTTTACCCTCTGTATTCATCATGATCCACTTGCAGAGCCAGTGCGATCAATCAATGTAATCTCAAACCCAAGAAATTTTGCAGGTCCCGTTGCTTTCTTCACCCAAAATATACACAAAATATCAATTCAATGTTAGGATTTTGTAAGACATACTGCACAATTTCAAGAGGAACCATGCTGCAATCAGTGGTTCGTATTCATAGCATTGTTAGTCCTGATTGATTGAAGACAGGGTTAACTCCAGAAGGAGAAACACTGTGTTCATTTACAGAAAAGGTACCTGTAATGATCTAAAAGCATGGTTAAAAATAGGGGGAGGTTACATGGTAAAACTTCTAATTTGGTGACTAAGACCAACCTACTATTTATTCGTCAATCAAGACTGACTGGCAGGGACAATTTTCTCTTTAGCTAGGTATATTAGTGTATAAACTGAAGCACCCAGAAGATAATTCCACTTAGTATGTGGAAACATGGAAAAATTAGTCATTATTAACAAACGTAGTGAAAACTTCCAAGAGATAGGATTCTTTCATTCTATGACCGAGGCATGACAAAAAAAAGACAAAAACAAACAAACAATAAGATTATAACTTCGAAGGCTGACATGGGTCAAAACAAGACCATCAAAGTGACACAATGTTCATTTTTAATTAGACTTCCTAATGTGATATCAAATTGGTTTTTTTTTCCTAAGAAAGAGCACTTCAGCAAGGCATGAAATCCTCACAGCTTAGTTTATTAGGAGGCAACAAAGGGATTCCAATCTGCTACAAGAAAGTTTCAGCCTATAAGCACAGCCAGTGCAGTACAAAATTGTGTCATATGAATTTTAATGTGACACAAGTATGAAAGATTCCAAAAGAACAAAGGCAGCACACAGTCCTGTTCCACACTACACAAATGACCTATTCTGATCTGAACAGCACACCACATTACAATCAAATTTATTTCAAAGAAGGGTCACACAGGTCAAATGTAATGGCTGCAAGAAGGAGTATTTCCTTTATGTAGTATTAGAGAAAAGCAAAATACCAAACAATTCGGGAATGCCAGGGCACTGAAAAGAAAGGCATATTTAAGCTGCAGGGAAACAGATTTTTTAAAGATGTTTTAATTACAGTCATCCTCAATGACTACAGTTTCTAAGTTTCAAAAACAGCGTGACACCTTGATGAAGATGTGACGTATACACATGAGCTTGCATACTACACAGCCTTTAGCATATACTTGACATTTCAAGGCACCAGAGAAAAGTTTCACATACAGTTCATGCCTAACCAAAATAAGGAGACAAGTTAAGTGGTCACACTGTCTGGATGTCTCTTCGTGGCCTGATATCTGCACGGCAGAAACCATCCCAGAGTCAGAATACAACAGCAGAGGGGCTGGTAAACCTCCTCAGCTGACTATCCAACTTTACAACAAAAACAACTTTAACATCGCAAAGGTATCAGAACAACGAGGTCTGCTTGAAAATACGGGACTGTCAGAGCAATATACCATTCAATTTACTTATTAATGAATTTCTGTAAACAAGCACTTAAGGATTACAGTGAAAAGCAGAGAAAATAAAAGTTAATGATCAAGTATCACTAAACAAAGAAGTAAGGACAAATTCTCGCAGTTCTTCTTGCCACGTATTTCCATGAAGATTTAGTCATCACTTTTGTCTTCAAATCACTTTTCAGAACAGAATCAATTACTGATGGGAAAAAAGCTCAAGTCCTGACTTCATGAATACTATTAATAGAATTTGAAGGTATGTGGGGAGTAGGCAGATGGGGTAACAAATACTTAAAGCAAGGTATAGGTGTAAAACATCAGAAGCAAACATCATACCTTGTTAAAAAAAAAGTGAGGATTTCTCTTTTATAATTAGATGAATACTTATCACTTGGGTTTTTGTAAATTAAATTCCTGAAAAAGTAAATTCTACCAGAAAGTTCTCCCCAAATGAAAGCTTATTGTTGTGGGATTTTTTTCAATAAAATGAAAATATACTATTGAAGTATCTTCCATTTGATTCCCAGCCACGGATCCCTCAGTCACAAAATAAAACAGAATAAAAGCTGAATTGGAAGAATTTCCATAACAAATTGGGTACCAGCCTAAAGGTTAGAATTAGTTTTACAGGCTAAGTCTAGCACGAAAATTGGTATTAGACACCTCAGTTCTCCAAGTTTTAACCAATCTGCTTTTCAGAAGACTTTGAAATATTCAAAGAATGTAGACTATTACGACCAAAAAAATTTACCCCAGTAACTTCCAGTGTGTAAGAATGAAACATAACTAGCAAGAGATAAAATTCTATTGCCATATTTAAAAATTATCTTAGCCTTAGTTTCCAGAATCCATAGCTCTCTTCCCTCTTTTCAGTATTTTTAGAGGTTAAAAATATTCATTTGCTAGCAGACATTTATATCCTGAAAACTCATGTATTCACCTACATTATGATGGCTCCAGTGTAAGTCATTAAGATTTGGACTTGGAGACAGACATAAAGGAAAAAAAGACAAACCTTTAATGTTGCACTTGGTGAATAAAAATTGCATTAATTTAGATATTCAGTCACAAGAATCCAATTAGCTATGGATATCTACACACATATTCATACCTTTCAACCATCACACTCATTTGAATTTTGATGCTATTTTCTATAAAATATAATCCCTTTTAAATTCTATTTAATAGATTTATTCAGATGTGCATTTCCATATGTCATATTTAAGCTTATACTACCACCTGCCTGAGGCTGTATAGTCTGAATTGTCACCCTCACACTCCAGTAGGAGAAAATCCTCCACAGACACTGTATGAACTATTTCCCCCTGCTTAGTGTAGAGGTACGATAATCATTACGACCATGGAAAATATCCATGAAAAAAAAAAACGGTTTTATGTGTCCCCCTTAAAAAAATCAGATTAACATATTCAAAACAAAATATTCAAGCTACATAAGATATTCTGCAATGAAATATCACTCCCGTCACAATTTTTTTTTACACAGGTCAGCAAGTATCATCCAAGATTACTGTGATATGAACTCTACATTTGTTGCACATACGCCATAGGCATAGGTATATAAAAGTATTTGCATACATAGAGACATGCATATACATAATTTCACACTTAAAGGACACTTGAGATGGCTTCAAAACCAGATTTGCAAACCAAATAGATTAACTCTGCTTCCAACTACTAACATCAAGGTGATGGGATACCATCATCTCTCTGCTTTGTGTTGGGCCCATCCAGTAACACTGCTGAGCAGGAGAAAAACTGATGAACAAAGGTTAAGCAGAGGACTGCCAGAAACAAACTAAGACTTAGAAATTGCTTCTTCAGATAAGATTAATGCTTGACGATGCACAGAGCGACTTTGGGGTTGCAAAATCATTAATAAGAGCATCCATTCTCTTTGGATTTACACCATCTCTCAAACATTTCTAGTTGAAGCTACTAAGGGTTTGGACCGAACTTTCCTGTGCTCTTTTGGAATCAACAGCCCTGCCAAGTCACCAAAGTGCTCCAAAGGTCAATTTATGATTAGTGTCTCACCATCCTGCACACTGTGTCTGCAAGCAATGCACAGCATCTGGGGAGGGAGGGAGAGAGGGGAGGAGGAGATAAATATTAGCACTGTGATAAGCTCACAGAGCACAACTTGGAGGAGGGCAGATTTCACATGGTTCCTGCTGTTAGGTTTCAGGGGAAGCAGGGACCACCTCCCTGGAAGAGAGAGCTGGTAGAGACCCTGCACTTTTCTGCACACCTGAAGAACTGAAAGAGTGATCACAAAGAACCTCAGACCTCCTCCCAGCCTCAGGCCAACAGGGACTTGGACCTTTCGGGATTATTGGCAACATCAGTAGCTGTGCAAGCAAGCATTTCTGTTCTCTCACAAAGGGTAGGAGACAGCCCAAACCGATGATCCCCGGGACCGACTGAAGTTTAGAAAATCCTGACTTCTGCACACACTCTGCTCCAACTTCACTGCCTTTTCAAGATTTGCCGCACCCCTCCAGGGAAAGTGCCCATGGCCAATCTGATAGCACACACGGTGTCGCTGAGCATCCCGGTGGGCACTTCGATCAGCCACTCTCACAGTTTTTATCCCTGTCAGCCTCTGCACCTGCCTTTAGGTTCACGAGGCTGTCACCCCGTTGCCTCCCTGCCCATCCCGGGTGCGCGGCAGGCTCCCATTCCCCAGACCCCGCGCCCTTAGGGCACAGCAGCATCGCTCCTCCACGCACGCTTTACTCTGCTACTCTGTTACTCCAGTACCAGCAGCGTGTTTTCTGACACTGCCCTGATTGAAAACATCCCTGTCCGAAATGGGAGGGAGAGAGAGGGAGAATCTGTACGCAAAGTTTACAGCTCCTGCCTGCGCCTTCCTCTCCCCACCCGAGCCCTTGCCGGAGGCAGCAAAGCGAGGGACAGGGGAGCGCAGGGACGGCCAAATGGGAGTGCCAGCCCCGGCCTGGGCTGGGGACTCGACGAGGACGGGGACATGGGACGCAGCTTTTGGCGGACAGTGACCCTGGCGGGCGATGGCTGAGATAGAAGGAGGAGCGGCGCCTTCCCGGAGAGGGGAACAGCCGGCTTTCCCCGAGGCGCAATGGCAGCGCATCCCCACCGACCCCTCCGGAGCTGGGAGCGAAGTCCAAGCCCCGGCAGCGGCACCAGCAGCAGCACCAGCGATAGCAGCAGCAGCGGTAGAGCCAGCAGCAGCGCAGCAGCAGCAGCACCAGCAGCAGCAGCAGCAGGTCGCCGCGCCCCACGCTGGCGGCCCCGGCCCGGGGCACCACCGCCCCCCGGGCCGATGAGGCGACACCCAGCGCCTCGCCCCCACCCCGGGCAGGGCCGGCGAAGGGAGAAAGAACTCACCCCCAGCTTCCTGCTGCGGATTTTTACGTAGCCCTGCTTGACTATATCGTTAAAGTTGGAGGCCATGGCAAGCGCTGCCTGCTTCCTCCCCTCCGCGCCCGGAATCCTCCTCCGCCGCCGCCGCCGTCGCCTCCTCCTCCTCCTATCCCGGGCCCTCCCGGGTGCCGCCGGCCGCTGGCTCCAGAGGCGCTTCTGGCATCCAGGCAGCGGCGGCCGCCGCGCTCCGCTCCGCCCGCGCCCCGCTCCTCCCGCGGCCGCTCCGCTCCGCACCGCCCCGGCGCCGGGCGGNGCCCCGGCCCCGGCACTGCCCGCAGCTCGCCGCCGGGGCCTGGGGAGGGGGCACGGGGCGCCTCGGCCCGGCGGAGCCCGGGCACGACACGGGCCGGAGGGCTGGGGCTCTCCTCGGCCGCCCCCGCTTTGCCCACTTTTCTCCAGGCTGGCGGATGGCTGCGGCCGCGGCATCCCCGGCTCCGGTGGCAGATACCTTCGGAAGCACGAACCGGGAGGGCATCTTTCAGCCTCGTGCGTTCGGGAAGCCGCGTAGACACCCGGCAGCAAACGCGGAACTGTTGTGTCAGTACAACAAACTTAATGAAACAAATATTTAAGCTACAGAAGTGTAGGAAGAAAAAAGGGAAAAAAAAAAACAACAAACACAAGTCCATCTGAAGCTGAAAAATTAGTTGTCACACACAGGCTTTCTGTGCTCTCCGCAGTGATGACCATGTGTTTACTGCTCACTGAGGTGGACCTAGCAGAAGAATGACTTCTGAGCAAATCATAATGTTTAGGAGACATAAGGAAGGGGGGAAAACAAAACAAAACAAAACCAACAACAACAACAAAAAAACCCCAAAGCAAACCAAAACAAAACAAGAAAAAAAACACGAGGAAATTGTGTTTGATTTATTTACATGTAAAATAGGGATGGACAAGAATGGACCTAAGCTGCTTGAGAAAAACTACAGATAATATGCGATTGACAAGATATTCCATGACTATTGTTACATCAAATTGTACTCAATAAACGCTTTCAGCGGACAAAGTTTGATTGGTATGATAAACTTAATGAAAGCTTCATGTGCTCTTTTGCTAGATAACTACATTCTACTACACCATTGCCCTGAAGTTTTCTGAACCAGGAATTTGCAGTATGCAGTGTGCTGCAGGCTGGGGTGATGGAATGTATTTCTATAGTTGAAAATTTGTTAAGATTTATTTCTGATTTTCAAAATCAATAGACAACATTAGAGATTAGCCTTGCAGCAAATAGGAAAGATACAATCTAGAAAAATTATTGCAGTGCTTGGGTGATGGAATTATAAGGAAAAACTTCATAACTTTATAGTACTACCTGGAGTAGTGCATCCAGCTCTGGAACCCTTAGCATAGACATGGACCTGTTAGAGAGGGTCCAGAGGAGGGCCATGAACATGATCAGAGGGATGGAAAATCAATGAGGAAAGGCTGAGACAGTTGGAGTTGTTCAGCCTGGAGAAGAGAAGGCTTCAGAGTGACCTTGTAGTAATCTTCCAGTACCTAAAGGGTACTACTGGGTACAAAATTATTTTTGCTAGTCCACTATCAACTGGGTAGGGCAAAACAAAATAGAATCTTAACATGATGATCTTGCATCTTCATTGACTGCTTTTAGCTTTGCATTCAAGTCTAATGAGTGTGAAAATTACAAGACTATGCCAAGAGAATTCCCTTTCCCAAGAATAACCCTTATTATTTGTTTCCAATCCTTTTTACTTAATTGAATATCAATTAGTGAAGCACATGGAAGTTTACCTATCCATTTATTTTCTAGCAACTCAGTTCCCAATTATACAAATTTTGGAACAGCTGCTAGGAATAGAGATTCTGCATTATTTTTATCCAAACAAAAACTTCCATATAATTAGGCATTTTTTTAATAAAAGATATTGTCATCCAAAGGAATAGAGAAAAATACTTAACCTATATATAATTGTGGCTTCCTTGGTATTTCTAGTGAAATGTCAAAAGGATGAGTTTGAACTCCTGCTTTTGGGCAGAATATTACTTCCTCCTTAATTTCTATTTTAAAGATATGTCAAATCAGAATATTCAGTGATTTTAGGGAGAAAACTGGGCTATGCCTACAAGAGAATTCTTTCAAGACACCTTACCACATATTAAAAAAAAGCTTTGTTCAAGATGAGAGTAGTGATTGTTTAAAGTACAGAAAGCTCTTGAAGGATCAAAAAGGAGAGGAACATTTCCTTTCAACTGCCAACCAGAAAAGTACATAATCCTATTCAATTAGCTGACAAAAAGACATTTTCCTTACAGATTAACCCTGAATGATTTGTAAGTTTGTAGAACTGGTTTCACATGCAGTCTCTGCCCCCTCTTCACCACCTCTCAGCTACACAAAAATGGACTTGTAGAATCTGAGAAAAATTATATGTGTTCTCAAACAGAGATAGAACTAATGCATTTTTTTTTAAAGATTGCTCTGTTTATCATTCAGAAAAAGCAGCAGTTTCAGAACACACAGTATTCCTGGGAACTCTTTAGCTTTCCAATTTCTGCAGTAAGGATACAGCAGAATTTGTGTCACCTCTCTAACATGCATGTCTTGTCAGAACTCGACAGTGGAAAATTTCTTGCCAATGAAATTGTAGACAGTCCTATATTTCCAAAGCTAATCATCCACTTATTCTTATATTGCTTTATCATATAACATGCATGGAAAATTGTTTTGATTTATAATGTAATAGTAATCTAAGGTAATAGTAATTTTCAACAGATTTTTCTCCAATTATTTATTATTGTTTCTGTATTTTTCTTTAAAATCCACGTATGAATTGCATTGTTATTACTTGTTTTATTACAACAAAATACAACAAAAAGACAATAAAAGATAAGGAAAATATGTGTAAAATACAAAGCATTTTCATTCTACAGTCTCCAGAGTGTAAATTAGCCAGCCTGAGCTTATAAAATGATCAGTCTGGTATTTATTTTCAGCTGCTTTGGATAGCACCAGACAGAATAATCAAATATTCATTTGCATATGAGTCCCATGGGCAGCTTGGGGCACAAATGCATAGTAAGGCCACTCGGAATCACAGGAATAGAGACAAACTGTCTTGTTATTTCCCCACAAAAATACTCTCGTGTTCACATGACATGCATACATTTTGTTTGCTGAAAAAATCACAACTTACAAAGAAAGATTCCTCAAAGCAGTCACCCCAAATGCTCTATCTCTTCAGAAATCTCAGGAAGTCAAATGGTCTCAGAAACTTAACAGGTACAAACTCAATGGGCAGTGTCAGGGAAGACAGAGTATGATTCCTTCTGAAGAATACATCGCCATTAATAAATGCCTTATATATTTGCAAAAATATGATGGTTTTTATATGGCTGCTGGTGTGAAATCATCATTTGGAAAGGGAAATGATTCAGCAGGTAATCAAGTCACAATTTATTTCAAGCAGAGAAGTTAATTTCTGATCTACCTAAGTGCAATCAAATGTAATACTATTTTAGACAGACAATATGTATTGCTGTTTGCCTCTGACAGAAAGTAATTAATTTGAATGAAATTATCTTCACCTCTGCTTACTTGACAAAATGAACAAATTTAGGCAGTATATATTTTAAATCTGAAATTCTATGTCCACTGTTTGTGAATGATTCACATTCATGAATCATTTTCCAGTGATGGCTATCAGTGTTTGAAGTTTCAAGCCAGGGTGGACTTTTACCTCACTTGCCAAAGAGGAGCACAGAGAGCTCCTCTCAATTTCTAGCTGTTTCTCCCTCTGACCAAATACCAGCTGAGACTAAAGGAAAATCTCTGGTTAAAAGTTCATCAGGGAATGGCAGTTAGTATTTATTCAAGACACCTGATAAAAAGCATATTCTCACCTAAAGCTGTTTCCAATCTAAAATAGTAATTTTTATTATGATAATAGAAATTTGCATAGGCAATGCCAAGAAAGAAACATTAGCTAATGTATTATTAATGTGTTGAAAGCCTACCTTCAGCTAGGCTTCAGACAATTATTTTGCTCCGACCATAAATCACAAACTAACCAGAGCCCCTTGTGAACTAGCATGAAATATGAATCATGTAGATAGACAATGTTAAAAAACTATTGTTTTCCATGGGCATTGTAAAAAGCAAAGCCATTAGTTCCTGCATGAAACCACATGCATATTTATTACTGGCTTTCTATCCAGACCAATAGTACCTATTTTTCTATCCCCCAACTAGAGGGTAGATAGGTAGGTTGATCTTGACCTGTGTCAGAAAGGTTAATTTTAAAAAGTGTCATCTCCTGGTTTATAGAGTGATATATTATAGTGGATTAGTCTGGTTTTGGAGATCAGAAAAGGGAATATTTTCACCTCTGCTTTTCTATCAAAGGGCCAGTAAGAGTCAAAATCTCTGCTCCTCCAAGATTCCGACTTTGGACACAAATCATAAGTTATGTTTTTATCACTTTGCCCCAAACCAAGAAGTACTGTGGGCATGATTGGGGCCCCTGTGCCTGTGTAGGCAAGCTATCTTTGTCTTAGCAGATGTGCTCTCTCAGGGGTAACTACACCAGCCAGAGGCATTGCTTTCCCCAGATATCTGCCTCAGTCTGGTTCTGGAGAGCAACACCCTACAGCAGTGGTATTGGAAGAATTTGTATACTGACTTTATCATAAAGAGCTTAGGCTGATATATTTGACCATGAAGTGTAATATCCAAGAGCAAGGTACTGTGCTTCTGGTTGTGGGGAAATAATGTTTCAAATTAAGGCAGCTAAATCTTAGGCAACCCATTAGACCTAATCCCCTTGCAAACAAATATAGCTATAACAACATTAATTTTCTGACTGGTTTCTGCCAATTTCTAAACATGAAAGGTGGTGAATAGCACATAAGCTTTCTATTTAAAATAATATATTTGGCATTTTATCTAAAATACTCCAGTAATCTTCAGAAACAGCTTTGTGAAAACTTTTATGGAATGAAATCCCATATTGCGTAGAAAGTATGATTTTCCATTATAATTCCCTTAAAAGACTTGAAGGTTGAGAGGTAGCTAAGTGCACTTAAGATTTAAGACAAACTTGAATTCTAATTCATCCAAGTTTTCTAGTGTGGGAAGTCCTGCATTTAAAAAACATTCCAACTATTTACTACCTTTCATTGTATTTTGTATAGTTTTTTAGTTTATAAATGGTCAGAGTTATAATCTGTTAATGAAAAGAACTGCAAAAAAAGCTACCAAATGCATTCTAAGCATATTCTCTTCCTACCATCCCTCCTGTCTTACAGAGAAGTTTATTACATTTGATTGTCCTATCTGGTTTTCCATCAATTCTATCCTCTCAGGTAGCATTTCAACCTGGTCCTGTGACAGAGTCTTCAAAAAGATGCATTTCATTGCAAGCTAAAGCATGTGATATTGAGAAAGAGAAGGAATGTAGAAAAGAGGTTTATTCCCTTTATATTTCTTTTAATAGAAAGAACAAGGTTTTATGAATGTGTGTACAGAAATATGTACAAGGGAAAAAAAGCAGCCTACACCAAAGAATGTGAAAATTAAGAAGTAGGATAGAAGTGTTAATGGAAGAACCTTAAGAATGAGGAGAAAATGGAGTGACACAAGGAAGTGTCTCAGTGCCAAATTTCACAAGCAGTCTTCCAAAACACAAGTGAAAGCTAGGACAGTATATCTTAGCATATTTTTATCTTAGAGTTAACCCATCCTTTCCCCTTCTTACCCATTTCTGCGAGAGAAGACAGCAAGAGCCTGAGAAAATAGGAGGAAGATAGATCTGGCTTAAATTTGAAGGAGGCTTCAGCTTGACCTAACAAAAAGAGGAGTGGAATCTAGACAAATTGCTGAGGAATAAAATGTAACTATTGTTAAATATAGCCCTCATCACAAATTTTGTTGCCTTTTCTGTATTTTTTTCTGTATTGTTGCTACTCCATGTTTAAAGGAAACTGTGTTCTTATAGCCTTCAATTTTATCTGTTGGGAAAGCTGACTCTTGGTGGTGATATGCAAACTAATGTATTTCATTATGACGGCTGTGGTGAGTCTATTGTTAAGACACAGGACTTCAAATGTTTTAATAACCAGCTTTTACCCCTAGTGCTCCAAAATATCCAAACATGTACCTCCACTTGTAACTCTAGACCAGCTGGGAGGTGCCTGTGTGGAGGTCTGAGAGAAATAAATTAACCAGAGCTGTGTAGGAAAGCTTTGAATATGCAGGAAGACACCAGGAAACATGTCTTAAGTAGGGACCATCCTTGAGAACATGCACAGGATCCTTGTGCAGCTTGACACAGCCTTGCAGGCTGACCAGTCTGGTGGAAGTAAGAAAAATTGAAATGTGGGTAGTAGCTTAGAAATTCTATGAAAACTGATGTCAGGTAAAGAATACAGACTGTGACTTGTCCTATCAGTAAGGGAAGGCAAATAAAGGTTCAACTATCACATATTCAACAAATCCTTATAATCATACTTCTGGACTATACACAGCATGAGTTTCTTATGTCCAGGTGTTGCAGGAGACAGTAGGTAAGATGTAATTACTGAGGCCAGGACATCTAATAGGGGAGAAAAATCACAGATTTCTATCAGTTTAGAGTTCACTGTTTTTTTTCACAAAATGGCTTATTTAAAATCCAGCTGCACTGACAGTGCACCAGCCCCTAACACTGCAAGCAGCCCCTGCAGCAGAGAAAGGTGTCTGGATGCATAACTTTTCCAGGTATTCACAGCCTTCAAAGAGTGGTCCTGATGGATATCACATATTTCAGAATATAGCAGTATTAGTGGTAGTAGATATTTACTTTACCACAAAACCTACTGAAGCTTTTGAGAGCCGGATGAGGCACTTCCTTCAGGCGAGTACAAACCCGCTGGTTTATAAACCTTTGTTTGCCTGAGAACATCCTGAGTAACCACATCCCAAACCTGTGCATACTCCACTGTTCTATGGGTGTATCTGGACTGGAAATAGATGTCAGATTTGCAGAGACATTCTGTGATTGCTGTCAGTACCTGTAACTTTCACAGGACAAGACTGAGACTCACAGAAGTATGAGCTCGTAGGGAGGTCTAACTTTCATGGGAATGGCCCAAGATCTGGGGATTATACTGCATTTACATAATCCTGAGCATGGCTGTGCCTTCAAATCCAGAGAGAAATCAACCATCACTCTTTTGAAGTCTGCAGAAATCATGAGTGCAGTCTGCATTTTCCCTGGGCTGACATTGGCTTGTTCTACTCTGCACAACCCCAGCAATTCCAGCTTGGGTCCTTTGTGTGGGTAGGTGGGGAGTGGCAGGAGGGAAAATCTATTTCAGTCTTCACAGCCATGTGCTTTTCCACTGGAAGTGGAGCTGTTTTTAATGTGTTACCAAATCATCATTCCTCACCCTCCATTGCCTGCAATATCAGGTAGAGTAGGCGGTAGGCACCCCTTCAGGGAATGCACAGTGTAAAACATAAATATTTCCCTACTTATCTTCAATCACGTATGTGTATGATTTCACAACTTAATCTTACCTGAATACCTTTGCAGAATGGTTCAATACTAACATCACAGACTTTCTGTAACTCTTTAGAAGTATTAAGGCATTGTTTACATGGCTAATTGCCAATCCTTTATCTTTTAAGGTTAATACTTATTACTATTTTATTGTAGTTAATGTATTTTTTCCCCTGTATAGAGCAGCTTAAGCTGCAGCTTGAGAAAATAGAAAATGGATGGACATTATTTTGAAAAAATTGAATTTATGAATTTTTTCTAGGCCAAATAGTTCAAAAAAAAGCTTTTCAGATGAGATAATTTTTCTCTGAAAAATTGCTCTCTTATCACATTTGAAAAAATAAATTGTGACATTTTAGGCTGAATGAGAAAATCTTCTCTAGCATGCATTCATTTGCCTCTAAATGTGCATGTTAGGATGTGTTCATGCACAAATAAATGTAGGGTCCAAAGTGTAACTTATAATAGAACTGTTATCTGCTCTCCTGCCCTAACAGTGCAATAAAGCTCTTGTATATTTCTGTAAAATGGAGTTAAACATTTTATGAATGTTTAAATATCGTCCAGGAATCCATCAGCGTCTGACTTATTTGACCGCAATTTTTTTGGTTGGTTTTTTTTTTTAATAGCTTCAATTTAGTTATACAGACCTGGGCACCTAGCTCATTCTTTTGTTCCAAAGACAGTAATTTTAAAGGAGTACTCTTCACGAACCTACCAGTTTGAAGCACTAAATGTATTTTCAGGCAACTCTAATAATTTGATGGAAGTTTCTGAGTTGACCATTTGTGCCTGTCAGATATGCTATTACTCGCCTATCATCTTTTATTAGAAGGTGATTTTAATGTTTGCTCTTTGCAGCCTGTATTTTTCTTTCTTTTTTTTTTCTACAGATGATCTAAGTTTTACCTTTTAAATATGAGACTATTTTAATCAGGAACCAGAATTATTATTCATTTAAAAGGTGAGATAATTGCAACTATTACATAATTTCCATTAGCTATTGTCTTTATTGAAAACACATATTTTTCTTCCTCCTATGAATCTGAAATTCGTATTCTAAGACCAGCACTTTCTGGAATTACTCCTTTTCTGAAAGGCATTATTAGCTAGAAAATATTTATTAATTAAAGTTTGATAATCTTTTATAGTCCCCAGCTTGTTAATTTTAAACATACTGGAGAAGTTTGCTACAAATAGCATATTTCTTTCATCCTCTATGAAGGCCGTGGCTGTTTGAAATGACAAGCACGGTGATGAAGGTTAGGCATCTGCCAAGATTAAAAAGAAAGGGAGCTTAAAACAAGGCTTTTGAATTACATCACTCTTGATCTTTTCCCAGAATTCAATAAATAGATATTAATAGTGGATATGAGATTGTAGGTGATGTTTTCAGAGCCTGGTGGGCAGTAGAACAACCTAAATGTGGGTGAGATAATAACCTTAGCAACTAGATGGCATTACATTGAAAAGATACTAATTAATTCTCCAGAGTTTTGCTGATTCCATTCCTGACTGGTCACATTAAGATTATTAAGGAAATTCACAGCAGAAAGCCACCTAGGCATAAATCATGTGGAAAATTCAACATTCTCTCTCCTTAGAATCAGAAAAGTTGCTTGTTTACCTTCCGCGTTTTAATGGAGACCAGAAAAGAGGGTCATATAACTCCCAGAACCATCATTTTGGTGAAACCTTTGAAGAAAGACCTTCAAACTGATCCAGTGTATCCTTTATATCTTATTTAATATTCCTTTTGTAAGATTATAATTTAATACATTAAGCTATCAATTTTACTACACACAGGCACAAAAATATTAACTATAGATCAGCTTTGGTTGGAATGGCTTTACTATTATTACATATAAGTCTTGCATTTCACTTCCAATTAAAAACATATCTCACAAGCAATAGTATTCTACCTTTGCCAAAATACTATGTTTTGGCAAAGGTTCTGGGATTTTTAAAATTTTAAACTTAACCTAGAAGTTCACTGCTATTTATTACTAGGGAGTCTGGTACTCAGAATAGCTACATCATAGACATCTGAAACTAAATCTTCCTTCCTCTGCAATATGAAAACTTCCAACTTAGATCCACAGTATGTAATTGATAAAGGCAGGTTTGACACACTTTCTTCATCCCAACACCATGCTCTTATTGTCATCACACCATCCCAGCCAATGAAGAGAAATGGAAAACAAGGTCTCTTTTTCACTCCTACCCTGTTTAAAGGAAACACAGTGAAATAATTTCATTCACTGCCTACTATTAGAAATATTGCTTTTCTTTTTTTTTTTTAATGAAGAAAGGTGGAAGATGAGCCCAATAGGAATGCCAGTTTAAACCATAAAAATATAAATCCTACTTATGTATCATCAAAAAGATGTACAATGCTACATGAAGCTAAGATGAAAACTCACCATTTCAAAATCTTCCAAGAGATGCATTTGTTCTTTGAGGAGAGAGAGACCATAAATTTTAATTGATGGCATTTTTCATTCCAGGCTTTTTAAATCAAGCAATTTCTAAAAAGTATTCAATGGTTACTTTGACATTGGATCAAATCTCTATAAAAAGGTAACAGAGGATCTCCTCCGAATACTCCTAAAATATGCTTAAGATCATTGGCATGTAACTAGCCAGGTATTCAGAAAACCTAAATAGGCGTCCTCTGAGCAACAAAAAAAAAATCAAACCTTTGTTAGGATGTAGTCACAGTGTAATGTCAGAGGAAGGAGTCTCTTCACACTTTCCTGTTTTCTTATGAGGCATAAACAGTTTGGGTTTTGCAAAGGACTGAATGGGCAGGTCCAACACATGAACCAATTATTTTACTAGTTTTTCTCTGGTCTTGTAAAAAAGTTTGAAATGGCTGGCTTTCTTCTTTTTCTTTCTTCTTTTTATTGCATTTAATTTTATGGGTTTTTTTTTTCATATTTTTCCCTTCTATTTAACAGTTATATAATGCTTTTACATAATTTTTCTGATGCATTTTAAACAACCTATGTACTTGGTTATAGATTTATATGTGTGCATATATTTATATGTATTAATACTTTACTAAGGATCATGTTTTACTACAGCTTTGCCATACAGCAGCAGGTGAAAATCTCTCTCTCTCTGTTCCACAGCAGTTACAAAGCCCTGTAGTGCTCTGCCATATCTCTTTCTAATAAAGCTGTGCAGCTGGAGGCCTATTCTGCTATCACCAGTGTGTGTGCATGCATTTGGCTTTTGAGTGGTCTAATGTGTAACTTACAAAAAGATAATTCCGCTTACATGCTGAAAAATGTGCAGTCCCTCATTTATGTCCTATGTAGGAAGCTACTGAGAATTTTTACCTCATAAAATTTTGCTTTAGGTTATGGGATTTTTTTGCCTTGCATATTTGCATGAGAAATAAGCCTATTTTATAGAGATGCTTTCAGAAAGAGGGACCAAACAGGACTTCTTTTAATCTATTGGCACTATTTTATTCAGCTTTTCAATGCTTTTTTACTTGTTAGTTGATTTTTAATAGTGAATGACAGATTCTTTCTTGTGTCAAGACCTGAGTTCAGAAAATCTTTTCCTGAATATTATAATAGTAGCTTGTTAGAGCTTATATATTCAAAATGTCTGATGCTTTCCTATTTGAAGTTTTTCAGAATGTCCACATTTCTGCTATTTGCTGCAGACTGGGGAGCATGAAGGGAGGAAATCTGTGAAGCTGACAAGACTGAGTTTTCTCTTTTTGTGGAATTACATTCATATTTGACTGAAGGTACAAAGAAATGAAATGTCTTTTCTCTTAACTTCTGTTCTTCAGGAAAAAAAGTTTTGGCTGTGTGCCAAATTCATGCTGGCACCTTCCCAGACCAGGTTTATAGTACTTCTAAGCAATGTATAAAGCAGCCACACCAAGCTGCCTGGAAGTGCCCCATTACTGCAAAAGCAGGAGGTGGAAGAGAACTGAGAGATGGATTTGGAGAGATCAGAATTCAGATTGATTACACAGTCCTCAAGCCACCTCTTTTCTGAAGTGCTTGTAGTACAGCCTTTAGTTGCTTGGCATACTATGGATTTTCATAGGGAGTTTTTGATTGTCCTTGGACTATGTGCAATGACAGGGAGTTATACCTTGTGTTAACTTTCAAACATTTCACTCTGTAACCTGAGTAACATGGGGCTGATACAGAGCAAATGAATACAAGCATTGGCTTATGTTCACATTTTTAACAAGCCTTTGAAAAGGAACTCAGAACCAGTGCATCAGATACTAGCGCAAAATAATTTATGATTTAAAAGTTTTTGCATTTTCCCCGCTTCTGTTTATAGTTTTACTGCTAAGATTTTTTCCAGTCATATTTTCCATGAAAAAGCATTCCAAGAACTTCAGTTTCCATTTTTTACCCCCAGTGTGATGAGAGAACAAAAGCCCACTATTATTCTTCCAAAAATCCATAGGCAAAGGAAGTCAACAGGATATTAAGGCATGCATGAGAAATAGAAAAATTTCTTCTGAGACCTAGGGATTTAGGGGAAAATGTTGAGTTTTTAAGAGCTTCTGTTCATTCTCTACTGCATCCATTCTAGATTTCATTTGCTTTAACCTCTGCCTGCTTTCAAGAAGATCAAAGCACGAACATTAGTTACCCTACTGCATAATTCAATTGAGCATTACTTTGGAAGTTTTTAGCATGTACTGAACTTGCAAGTATGAAAGAAGTGACCTTAAATCCTAATTTAAATATGTCATTGGTCAGTGTAAACATAGAAGAAGACTCCCTGAAGTAACATGAAAGAATGTGAAAACAGAAGATTTCTTAATTTGACTTCTTTTGTGTCTCTTACATGTTACATGTTTTGACTTTAATACTGTACTAACCTTGAACAAAGTGAAACTTGCACAGCAGTGTAGGTTAATATTAGCTACACAGTAGTACAATAAATCAGAAAAATGAGCATGGACTTTCATGTTCAAGGCCTGAAACTTTTCATTTCTCAAGGTGAACGGTCAGAACAGAACAATTCACCTTTTCATGAATTTATAAAAAATTTATAACAAACTTTAAGAACTTTTTAATGCAAATTTGGCAGACGTCTCTGCTCTCTGTTCATCATGAGTATCTGATTTTAAAGCTTGTATTTAGATGAAATATCCATTTACTATGACAATTCAATATTATTTCCTACAGAGAGAGTAATACAAACAAGTGTTATTAGAAGTTTTGATAAGAATAACTATATTTTCTAATTGTTTATTTTAAATATAGAAATAACATTTTGGTGGAAAACGTATCTTAAGAGACTTTTTAAGAGAGCAGCGACTACTGCACTTTTCACTGCACAAAAATTGTAACAGAAGAGTTATGACCATCCCTAGCCAAAATAACAAAATTTTCAAAGCAACTGATCTTTTAAAATTTTGATATTTTTTATTTTCAATCAGCTCCATCAATGGCAAGCCGGGAAAAAAAGAAAAAAAACAACCAAACAACCAACAAAAAAACCACTTTGTTCCAAAGATTTTCCAGTCTTTCAGGTTTAACCCCCAGTGGAACGTGATGTGCTCTTTGTACTAAGGAAGACTGAGAAAATGAGAATTTATTATGCTAACTGAGTAGACACTAACCAACAAAAGCGTGTTAAATTCAGCCTTTCCAGATCCAAGATCACAACCCTTCCAGTCTTTTGGATAAAACAAGAACTGATATTTAATTTTTTTGGAGGTTGTGGTGAGAAAAAAGAGAACAATAAGTGAAATAACATTAAATTGATTCGTTGAGTTAATTGAGCAACTTGGATAAGGATTCATTCTTATTTTTGTCTGGCATAGCTTATATTGTAGCCTGCCAAGAACTGCAGTAATAAGCATTTATAATACAAAAATAATAGTGTTTATTTTATTAATAAAAATAAACTGTTGCTTTTTTATTTAAATGATTATGTGTAGATAATACAACTGTATTGGTCTCTGAATTGCAGCACCTTTTTAGCATCACTTTTAACATTTGGAGGTGGGAGGGATCTTTCAATGACACATATCTGAAATGGTGAAAGTAGACCTGGAAAGTTCCCTTTTAGTGCCACTTAGGCATACATTGTGGTGGAGCTGAGCAGAACAAGAACAGAAAAGCTTAGAGCAAGTAGATGGAAGAAGAAGAGACACGCAAACTGCAATAGAGGCATATTGTCTAGAAAGTATTCAGAATATAATGTTAGAAGAAGTGAAAATCAGTACCATCTCACCACACCCTCAGAGAGGCCCATTCCAAATTTGTCAAAAAAAAAAAAAAGAGTTAACTGTCAGTGAGTGTGAAGTCCATCTACAGTACACAAGAGACATGAAACTGTTGCAGTGGAGATGTGCTGTCTGTCAGATGTTACCATGTTCAGACTCACCAGCCATTCACCTGAGCACTGAGTGCCAAGGTAACCAGAGACTCTCAACAAACCAGCATGGAATGAGAACTAAACAGAAATTTTAATAATATTTATAGTTTTGCAAAGGCTTTAACAAAAGCATGCAACAAGTATACCGTTATCTACTAGGTTGGATGGACATTTTGGGTGCTGCATTTCTTTGAATGGCAATTTGGTTTTGTTTCAGGCACAGTCCATGATGCCAGAGGTCTCTATGACAAGAGGAATGGGACTTTGCCCATAATTTGATGACAAAGACACAAGAACAAAAAGAAATTGTGTGGAGGAGAAGGTTTACTGGGAGTACTGACTAAGGCTGCATTTGAAAGCCAAGTGTATTTCTGAGAGACGTTGATAAGCATTGGAAGCAATTCTGTCTTTCTCATTGGACCATATTCTGTAAATTTGTTCATGTAACACAGCTACAGACAAATTGTCCAGGAGAAAGGGATTTAGTGTGTGCCTATAGGATAAGAGCAGTGGCAAGTTACAAGAGAACCTCTGTGACTGGCAGGCTGACCAGGACAGCTGGAGAAGGAAATTGCTTAAAAATAACACATGCTAATAATTTTTTTGCTGTGAAAAAAGGAGCAGGGGGAGAGAGAGAGTGGTGAGTGGTTGGAGGGGAAAGCTGAGAATGCCTTTTCTTTATTAAATCTTTTTCTGTATTTTTTTTCTGGTTCTGTTTTGACCAATAGGACTTTGATACCACCCAGTATATCACAGCTGTGATTCTCTGTTTATGTATTGTCTATTCCAAGTGCATTATACAAGTAAGTTAAATCTTTTAGACAGCAAGATTATCCACAAGACACTTTCTAGAAGAAACTTGAGGAAAATTATAGATGGGTAAGCTACACATTTAAATAAAATATTTGATGGGGGTCTTTTCAGTTCAGAGGCCAAATACATAGAAAAAGAAAGGAAGGAGGGAGAAATCTGCTTTGAGTGAAATGAAGTAGGAAATTGTGGTCAAGGGGATGGAATTTCCCAGGTGGATGGCTAGACTTGTAGACATGTTACATACTGACCCTTCACAGCATTCCAAAATAAAATATATAATGAGTTCTGCCTTTACATGAAGAAGCAGTACAGAAAATTTTAAAAAACCCAACAAGTTATAGGAGAAACATCTGTCATTTACTGTATTTTGCATGTCCTGCACATGGTTTGTTTTGTTGGTGGTGATGAGGTTGGGGATATTTTATTGTAAAAATAAAACTTCATTCCCTTTAGAGGAAGTAGTTATTTTCTTCTTTCAGAAGAAAGTTTTAGGCAGCGTTTTCTTACACAATTCAGAAATATATTATCCTGATGTTAAAAAGTCACTGAAATGACTTGGCAGTCATTTGAAGTGGCAGTCTCTGAAATCATCTCATTCACATCCCTGCCTGCTCTTTTTGTTAAAACTCAATCCATGTTCAACTTCTATCGGCTCACAAAGGTGGTGTAAAATGGGAACAGTACACTGAGCTACCACTGTAATGCTGAAGGTATTCACAAGTGAAAAAACAAGTGTGCTAGATTTTGTACAGACAAGCCTCAAACACAGTCTTCTTCCTCCACAACTGAGAGCAAAGAACCACATATTTCAAGGGTGCTTCCCACAGCATCATTCATGCCACCAGACTCCATTAAGAACATTTGTATCTCGTTCCCTGAAGGGAAGTCAAGTGTATAAGGTTACCCACAATCTCTATGTTGGAAAATGGATTAATTAATATTTTAATTTTGACATCATACTCACCTGCAAGATCTATTCCATTCCAAGATTATTATGTGGTCTTTTATTAAGATTCTCAGCCTTTTATTCGAAGCTGAAGTAAATAATTCCTAATTGAGAAAAGCATAAAGCACACTGTGAACCAACAAGATCTAGTCTCATTATACAAATACAATTCTGTTTGACCATATCAGGTCTTTCTTGCAAATGAAGGGATTTTTGTCATTGTATATCCCAGCTGGCTTGATTTAGAACACCAGTGATAATCCAGTGTTGTACCAACAACTCTGAATAACTAACTACTCTTAGAGTCCTCTAGGAAATCTGTACTTTTTGCTTTCTAGCTTCTTGCAGCATTCAGTCTGAGCAATCTCTTTGGTCTGCATCCACCTCTGTACTCTTCATGCTTAGGGAGCCATATCACCTGTCTCATTCCCCATTGCCAGCACAGCTTAAAGATCTCACACAGGGCCTCATTTTTTCTCATTAAGAAAACTCAATCAAATTTGCAGGAGACTCCAAAAACTGATATTGCTTACCTTCTCCTCTGGTCTCTGAATAAGCAGAAGTCATACCATGTTGTTCTTCATAGATAGCTTCATAAACACATTAAAAACACAAGAAATATTTCTCTAAATAGGGCATAGCCCTCACATTTAAACTATTGCAGCCTCCTAGTACTGTGCCTTTCAGTACAACCTCAGAGCTTATAAAAATTTTTCCAGAAAACAAGTGAGAGAAGTTACTTTACACTGATCCCTGATCACCACTAAAGAAAAGGCTGTCTCTTGCAATTGCATGCGTGTCCTTCAGTAAAATGATCTCTCTAAAGACAGATAATGTCAGTGAAGAGGCCGAGAAGGGTTAGTTATGGTCATGTAAAATTAAGTCAAGCCCTTAAAATTCCACCATTTTCTGATGCAGGAATCAACTAAAAGAAGAGTTAGGAAAGGCAGTTACATTGGCCCCCTAAGTATTCTGTGAGGTGTATTCTGCTTTAAAAAACGACCTTTCCTTTTAACTGTAAAGAATTTAAATGTATAGTTGCCTTTCAAGCATAGTATTATTCAAGTACATCCTCACAGACTTTAGTCTCCAAACTAACAGGGTACAGAAATTCTCAGGTTTTTTGTGTGTGAAAACAATTGCACTAATTAATACTGTTTCAAAGGTCAGAAAATTGTTATTAATCACTTTCTGAGAAGCACATGTACTCTATTATATATCTAACTGCAGTGCTAAAACACAGCAACATCTGCTTTACAAAATTGTTAACATAGGCCTCCAGAGTATTCATAGGTTCAAGACTTGGTCCCAAAAGTATATTAAGCCCTAAGTAAATCCTCCCTTTCATTCTCATAGTTATAAATGGAGATTTTATTTGGTGTCATTTAAATTTTGGAAAAAATTATAAATTATATCTTTTGAACAGAATAGAATTGTAGATGGAGCAAATGACAAGTGAAGTCATAAATACTTTTTATATAAATTTTCATTGTTTCTTAATATAATTTATTTGTTTTTTTCACTCCAAACTATTAGTCCTGTACTTTTCCACCTGCTGAGAGGCTCTGTGGGTTTTTTAAGCTTAGCAACTAGGCTATTTTTTCTCATAAATTTTGTTAAAATAAAAACAGCTTCTGGAATTCACAGTAAATGCTTTGTCATTGACCTTGAAAGTACTTTGGCAAGCAAGGGATTTCTATGCTTTGCCAAAAAAGTAATGGTGATAGCAGAAATTTTGTCACAGTTGAAACTACAATAGTTACTCCACTATGTTGTTGGTAGCTTCACCTAACAGTATCCCCAATGGCAATATTGTATTTCAGGTGTCAACTGGTCAACATTTAATGGTGGAAGAATAGGGATTTTATAGAAACAACATCACAAGGAGCCATATAATATCCTTGAAACCTAATATTTAGAAATCCTTATTTTTCTCATGTTTCTTTGTTCTGTGAACAAATAGTGCAGGATGCTTGAAAATACATTTTCTTTTTTCTAAATTAAGAAAACTGAATATAATCAAGCTTATTTCAGTAAAATTAAATGTTTTAGTCATTAATCTCAGACATGCTTTGAACTAAATACAGAACTATAAATTATATTTTACTTTCCACCAAAAGGTTTTGTTTTTTTTTTTCTCCTTATGGGTATATATTAATCTTATGGATGAAAAAGTCAGTGTTAAAGTGTTAAACTGGAAGGAAGCTGGTTTTCAGAGCTCTCTAAGTAATTCAGATAGGTTTAGTCATAATTTTTTGGCTTGAAATCCTTTGCTACAAACAAAACAAGTTTTGAGGCTATACAATGTGAGTGATGGGCATTATTTGCATTTAAGTAAATTGAACTTGTCTATCATCTCTGTTCCTCTGCCTCTTTGTAGAAGATTTAAGGATTAAGAAGAATGTTCAAGCAGCATGCTTCAAACCCTCAATCACATATTTATGTTTGCAAACAGCATGGGGAGAGATTTTGACACACTTTTGCAGGTGTGGGTCCAGATTTCTCAGGACTGATAAACTATCTGTGCATCAGCACACATCCCTGTCAGTGGAGCTGAGGTTACCTGGTGCTTCCAAAAGCCTGGTGCTGAAATGAGCATTTCAGCAGTTAACTTCTGTGGCCGTGGCTGCAAAGCTGATGAGTTCATTCACTGTGGAAAGTCTGTCTCCCTCCCTGCTCAAAGGCTCTGTTTTTTTTCCTGCTTGGGAAACAGAAGAGACCATTTCAGTGAAGACTCTTAAGTGAGCTGCACAGACAGAAGTTCTCTTGAGTCAAGAATCATGCTGAAGAAGCAAGGTAAGCTTTCTCATATGACAAGACCTTGAACCTAGAGCAGAGGGAGGTGCCCCAGCTCCCCTGCTCCCAAGCACAAAGTGATGGGGTCATGACTCAGAGGCAGGTCTGAAGCTGCTGAAAAGACTGTGTCTCATGCTGCTGAGAGGCCAGAGCCTGGTGCCACTCTCTGAGGACAGCAGGGACAACAGCTGTGTGAGGTGTGCTCAGGTTCACAATCTGCTTAGCCTAGGAGCTCTAGGAGGAGCTGAGAGATGAAGTAGAAAGACTAAAAAGGATTAGGGACTCTGAGGAAGAGATTGACACTCTACCATGCCTTAGAGAGACTCATTTGCCATCCGCTTCACAAGAAGCAATGGATCCTCCACCCTTTCACCATCAGGCAGAAAGAGGCAACCTTGAGAGATGTAGGGGAATGAAAACTGGTGTCTGCTCATGTTAGCAGGTGCATCCTATTCCAAGCTACCTCACATTTGCAAGTGAGTTTATGTAGTAGGTGTCAGGCCCTGGAATCTGAGGACCAGGGCAATGAGAATGTGGCTGAATGTCCATTTGCTTTGGAAGGGTCACCTACGGCAGAACAGCCTACCCTCTGTATCACAACATCCTCAGTTAAGGCAAAAAGAAGGGTGTAGTCATTGTTGACTGCCTTCTGAGACAAACAGAGGTCCATATATGCCAACCAGGTCCAACCCATGGGGAGGTGTGTTGCCTTTCTGGTGTCTGGGTAAGGGACATCACCAAGAAATTTCCCAGTCTATTATGGCCCACTGATTCTTACCTGCTACTGGTTTTCCAGGTGGGCAGCATCAAGAAGACTTCGGACAATCAAGAGAGACCTCAGGGTGTTGGGACTACTGGTTGAGGGACCTGGAGCACATGTTGTGTTCTCTTCTGAGCTGCCAATGGACATTTCCCATTCTGGCACAGCATCTTCTGTTTAAGGCAAGTTTTCAACAATCATCAGAAATTCAAACTAATGGCCTGTCATGCTCACACATACAGCATAGGATTATACTTACCTGTATCAAAAGGAAAACTTTTGTCTGTGAGAACAAACATTTTTAATACTATGCAGATGAAAACTAGTTAAAAAATAAGAACTTAGTTACTTCCCATTTTGTCTTCAACATTTTATATCTTTTTTTTTTCTTCTATAAAACAGTAAGTCAGAAAGAATTCAGTTGGTATAATACAAAATTTCTGTAATGCAGTCATTAACTGTTACATTTTTGGGAGCAAAATACTGCTAATTCAGCCTGTTCTGATTTCAGGCTATTGATTTAGAAATAAAACTAAATGTATACATTACCATGAGAAGCCTTCTATATATATAGCCAGATATAGCTGACAACTAAATCAGGGAAGGGAAGGGAAGGGAAGGGAAGGGAAGGGAAGGGAAGGGTGAATGTGCCTACCATTTGTTTAAAATATAAAAAAGGCCAGTTGTGTTTCAAAAGTGTATGGCACTATACTGATCAAGGCACTGGGGAGCACCATACACATATAGAAAATTGCTCTAATATAACTGCTGGATTATACAACTCTTAGATTTAGTCATGGCTGCTTAATGGGAAAATGACAGATAGGATTGAGATAAATCATCATGAACACAGTAGGTCCTAGGAGACCAGACATAGTTCCATCATGAAACACACATAGTGGATCATCCTGTGGTGTCCCCACCCCAGAACAACTCAGAGATATTATTGTCTTCCTGATGATGAGAAAATGGTTGACATTGCAGAAAGTTTTGGGTAGTGGTTTCTCAGATTTTCTAATCCCACAGATAAATAATCAGAATTAAGGTGAAAGGCCATCATAGAACAAGCACATGCAAGAAATTAATTTATACGACAAAATACTTTTAAAATAAAATTTAAGCCTAATTTTTAGATTCAGATTCATCTGAATGTCAGCTAGGACAGCTGTAAACAGTCAGAAATGAAGCACACATAGAGCTGAAACTCCGCATGCCTAAAAACCCTTTGTCTATCCATAATATGGTAGAATCAGTGAAAATGAAACTAGGTTTCGTATACAGTCATGTTACATCTGATCTCACAGAGAGTGTCTTTGTTCTAGCAAAGGCTGAGTTCAAAACATTCAACTCCCCATAATGTAGGGAATCCTAGTGAAGTCTTTCACCTTTGCCCATAATGTGTCTTCCTGCAACTAAGTGAAATATCTTTGAGATCTATACTCTTCAGCCAAATCTGGTGGATCAGAAATGTGTGAGCAGACCTGTCACATATGACTAAATGCCTCAGGAACCCAGGATAGCCAGTTCTAATGAGTTTTCTATGAGGTAAGTTCTCTAAACAACCCATATTCATACTCCATTATTCCTGTCCCTCAAATCCGTCTGGATCCTCTCTTGCTGGAATTTAGACTTATTTCTTGTCCTGTGACTACTGAGAGCAGTAGTCCTTTCAGCAATGTTTTATGCATGAAAAGATTGCTGTATCTCCATTCGATTATTTTTCAGACTAAATATCTCTAGTTCATTGAAAAGCCTGCTTTACAGAGCATGCTCAGAGGTCTATAGCATGTAACCACGACTTCCTTTGGTCTCTCTGTCTCAGGCACCACTTTCCTTGAACTGGAATCCTGATGTTAGGATGTGGGTAAATCTTCTCCATCATCTTCCTCAGACATAATGAATATTTTCCTTTCTCAGTGGCCATATTATTCTTTCTGCATCCAAGGAAGATATATACATGCTTGTCCGTTTTTGCATCAGCATGATGTTATTGGTTCATAGAGGCTTGTGATCCCTGTAGCCAGATTTTTACTGGTAATTCCCATGATATCTTTATCCAGCTGCTTTGTGCTCACTGTAAAGCACCGTGCTGGTCCCTACTCAGAACTGTCTTTTCCTTCTATCAGTCAAGACCACGTGGCATTTTTATTAAGTCTCTTTATTTTTCTTTTAGTCCATCTTATCTTGCTGACAGCTTTGAATTTCATAAATACAATTCAGTACATTAATAAAAATAATGAAATCTAATTGTTAACAGAAAATAATTTTGTTGTTCTATGTACACTTAGTCTGTAGACATCAACATTGCTGCTTTTGAAAGAAGTTTATTTCAGGATTTTTTTCTCTTTTAAGAAAGTACATATTTTAATTTAACAGATGAAATGAACTTTTCCCCTAAAGCTTTTCTTAATTTCAAAGAGAAAACTTGTTAAGAAATAATAACAACATTTTTCTGTCTCATCTTTTTTCCTCTACTATATTTCTTCTTTGTCCTGAGTGCAGCATAAATAATAAAATTTTGGAAACTTTTAAAATTACTTTTGCCATTTCTTGTGTATTCATGCATGTGTTAAATAAGAGCAATGATTTTCCATAACCTATATTTTGTATTGTACTTTTGAATTGTTCGGTGTCATATCTACTTTGTGTCCAGCTACCCTTTCTCTCACACTGAAGCAGGTAAAAATGCCAAATGGGAATCATGTATTACTGAAATTTCCTGCAGTTATAAATTTTTATAAGTTCTGTCTCAGTAATGGCTAAAGCTTCATAAAGAGAATCAGGACATGTATTCTTACAACACAGAGCTATGATGTCTCTTATTAAAGCATAACATAGTTGTGATAGAACATTAACTTGTCACTGACCTTGGAACTTACAGACTGGTTGATAAAATGTACACGCAGAAAAGCGAGGAGCAGATTCCCCATAAGATCTATTACACAGTCTACCATTTTCAATATCCCTGGTGCATCGAAATAAGAATGAATGTGTCTTCCTCTTGATTGTTTTCTACTGCAATGTGCTAAAACTGACATTAGTACTAAATTTTTGGCTCATTCCAACTGATCCCATTCTACAAAGAAAAAACTAAAAACTTATCTGAGAAATTATAGTGGATGATACATTTGTAAACTTAATAAGAAACAAGCTATTATCTTAAAAGGTTTATTTTACTTTATAATATGGATAAACATATAATTACTGCAGAATTCAGTAGTAGGCAATCAGATATTATCTTTAGATTAATGGATAATTATCCACTTAAAGTGGTTAAATACTTTAAAACTCTAATGCCCAGGTAATTGCACCCTTTATATTATGACAACACTGCATCTATGTGGTAGATGTGGAGCCATGGATTAACTATTGAGAGAAGTGTCTGACACGGCTAATGGAATATTAGCACCTTCTTGTGCAGTAGATGTGTTTCATGTCCTGAGACGGCAGCAGCTGCTTATCTTTACGAAGCAGCTGCTGTAGTTGACAAGGCTGTTGTACCCATCCTCTCTATCAAACATGTATGTGTAAGTGAATACACACACACAAACTCATAGATGCTCATGATCACACACACTCAAAGGCATACAGATATACACAAGAGTTTGCCTATTTCTTGCCAAATGATGTGAAAAATCTTCCCTTAAAAACAGTCCATGATATGTTGCTTTTAGTTCCAGATAAGCAGGTACCAAATATTGCTGTATAAGACTAAAAAGTGTTATTTGTTTGGTCTTGTCTATACTGAGTGGTATTTTTGACAGTTTTCTAGCAGGATAAGATACTGCACTACACATATGTGATACTTTTCCCAATTTGACTTGAAACTATAATCCTCTTCTTTTGGTTTAGGCTTTCATTTGTCTTTGAATAGCTTTTTTGTTTGGTTAATTGGTAGGGGATTTCAGCAGCTGGTATTCTACTACACCATAGAATTGTAGAATGGTTTCCTTTGCATGCCCTTGCAAGAAGTTGCATTCAGATCTACCCTCTTAAGTACTGAAATGCTGCCATGAGAAATCACCAAAGCCCTCTCCAGACCTGTGATCCTCTTAGTGCTTGTTTTCTGGAATCACTCCAATATGTCCATGTCTTTCCTGGCTGAGGACCTCAGAGCTGGAGCAGTACTCCAGATGAGGACTCATAAGAGCAGAGTAGAGGGGCAGAATCACCTCCTCAGCCTGCTGATCACACTGCTTTTGATGCAGCCTAGGATACAGTTGTCTTTCTGGGCTGCGCCCAGAAATTCTTTCTCCCAGTGGGCCAGGTACAAAAAAACACCTTTGGAAAATTGACATATTTTATTGACAGTGTCCATGGTGAATCAAAGGATGATCTCAATCAGTCACAGACCACGGTATTCTGGCAGTGTGATGCCCTCAGTAGATGTTAGTGCTTGGGGTTTGTACATGTATCCATCCCTGGTGTGCTGCCACACGATGCTCCTGCAGGATGGTGTACAAGCTCAGAGCAGCTGCCATCTCTGGGAACCTGCCTGGTGCTGGCAGCGGAATGCTTCTGCTCTTGTGTTCCCATGATGCAGGGGTATAGAACACCCTGCATGTCAGAGCCCTATGGTCCCCTCTCATTTTATTTTAGGTCACGACACTGATACTTCCAAGACACTGAAATTAGTAATCAGTTCCGATGCTTTTTCTTCACAGAATCACAGAATAAACTGAGTTGGAAGGGATTGTCAGGGATAATCAAGTCCAACTCCTAGCCCTGCACAGGACTGCTCCCAGGAGTCACACCGCTGATGCCTGAGAGCATTGTCCAAATGCTTCTTGAACTCTCTCAGGCTTAGTGCTGTGATCAATTCCCTGGGAGCAATGGAGCCTGTCCCAGCACCCAGCCACCCTCAGGGTGAAGAAATCCTTTTCCTAATATACAACCTAAACCTCCCCTGACTCAAGTTCAGCCCATTCCCTCAGGCCCTGTCACTGGTCACTGCAGAGAAGAGATCAGTGTCTGCCCCTCCTCTTCCCCTCATGAAGAAGCTGTACACTGCAATGAGATGTCCCCTCAGTCTTCTCTTCTCCAGGCTGAACTGATCAAGTGACCTCAGCTGCTCCTCATATGGCTTCGCCTCAAGGTCCTTCACCATCTTTGTTGACCTCCTTTGGAAACTCTCTAGCAGTTTAATGTCTTCCTTATATTGTGGCACCCAAACCTGCCCCCAGCACTGAAGGTGAGTCTGCCCCAGCTCAGAGCAGAGCAGGACAATCCCCTCCCTTGCCTGGCTGTGATGCTGTGCCTGATGCCCCCCGGAAAGGGTTGGCCCTCCTGGTTGCCAGGGCACTGCTGACTCATGTTCAGCTTGCCATCGACCAGGACTCCCATGTCCCTTTCCACTGTGCTGCTCTCCAGCCTCTTGTTCTTCAGTCTGTATATACATCCAGTTTTCTCCATCCCAGGTGCAGAATTGGGCACTTGCTCTTGTTAAACTTCATATAGTTGGTGGCTGCCCAGCCCTCTAATTTGTTGTGATTTCTCTGGAGGAAATATCTGCCTTCAAGGGAGTCCACAGCTCCTCCCAGTTTTGTTGCAGGGCACATGATGGAGACAGTTTTCATCTAGTTCGTTGTTTGAACTTTATAGATAAATAGCAAAAATGGTAATTTCTATTTAACTATCTCAGTATCAATATCTGGCTGACAAGTAGTACATAGGTGTCTGGGTAAATTAGAAATGTACATTTCCCCTTCACCAAAGGGAAATCATACTTGACCAATCTAATAGACTTCTATGATGTCATGACAGGATGAGTTGAGGAGGCAAGAGCAGCGGATGTTGCCTTTCCTTGACTTCAGCAAGGCTTTTGACACTGTGCATAACATCCTCATAGGTAAACTCAGAAAATGTGGGTTAAATGAACAGTGAATCAAGAACTGGCTGCATGACAGAGCTCATGGGTCATGATCACAGGAGTAGAATCCAGTTGGAGGCTGCAGTCAGTGGCATTCCCCAGGGATCAGAGATGGGTCTGGCTTTATTCAGCTTGTTTATCAATGACCTGGATGAAGGGATAGAATGTACCCTCAGCAAGTATGATGATGATGATGATACAAACTCATACACTGGGGCCTTCATAGGCTGGAGAGTTGGGTGGAGAGAAACCAAATGAGGTTAAAGAGGGACAAGTGCAGAGTCGTGCCCTTGGGGAGGAATGACCCCAGGTACCAGCACAGGTTGGGGGCTGACCTGCTGGAGAGCAGCACTGCAGTGAAGGACCTGGGAGTCATGGTGGGTGACAAGCTGGCCATGAGCCAGCAGTGTGTCCTTGCAGCCAGGAGAGCCAGTGGGATCCTGGGGTGCATTGGGAAGAGTGTGGCCAGCAGGGGGAGGGAGATGATCCTCCCTCTCTAGTCAGCCCGGGTGAGGCCACATCTGGAGTGCTGTGTCCAGTTCTGGGCTCCTCAGTGCGAGAGAAACAAGGAGCTACTGGAGAGGGTCACAAAGGGTCCTGTGTAATGTGTTCCAGGTGACCTTGCCCTGGCAGGGTGAGTTGCACTAGATGGTCTCCAGAGGTCCCTTCTGAGAGAAACAATTCTGTGATTCTGTGGTTTTTTTTCAAATCTTTTATCAGTTCAAGAAAGATTTATTTCCCCAGACACCTGTTCATTTATATTACAAGAACCAGAGTTACAGAAGATGCTTTATGGATCCAAGCCACATATTGAATGTTTCTGCAAGATCTGTTTAACTAAGATTTTTCTTTATAGGCATAATATTGTTTATTGCACACCTCAAAGCTCCTGCTAGAAATATTTGTTTCTATTAATTTCTCAAATTATTCAGTAGAAATATGATATTGAATTTAAAGAAAATCTGATGAGTTTTGTTTTCCATTAAAAGCAAACTTTCCATTGATTTAGTCTTATTTTCTTCATCTGAGCTGAAAAAATTGAAGTTTTCAACATGTTTTGTCTTAAATTCTCTGGGCTTCCCTGATTTTTTTATTCAGACAGATAGTTTCCACAGTTGTTTCTCCCTCCTGACAATTTTTTTCCTGCATTCATTACTCAGCTCACTCTAAGCAAGACATTCTTCAATGGCCAAAGCTTTCTACCAATTTAAATTTTTTACTTTCTGTCTCTCCCTTATCTATGACAGTGAAATTGCTGATGGTTCTTCAATCTGATGTGTACACAGAACTGAATTTCAGGATCTGTTAGATGCTTTGCAGCTTTCCTGGGTGAGCAAAAATATTTTAAGTCCAGCTCTGTGTCTCTGCAATCTGTCTACAAGCTACTCCTCAGGCATATGACTAGTTTAAATCTCATTTTAAATTCTTCCTCAGTTCTCTTCATAATTTCTCTAAGATTGTTTCAGGTACTCTTGTAGGTTTTCTCCTTTGGGAAGATTTTATCAATATTTGGACAGTTTTAATTTTGTGAAATCTTATCTCTTTTATAAATAAAGTAGAAGCTTCACAGTACTTTCCACACAAACACTCTCCCTCCAACTACATGAAAGCAGTCACAAACTTACTTTTCTATAAACAAGGAAAAATAAGTGCCAGAGGCTTTGCATTATTTTTTAATTTTAAATTATTTGCACAAATCACTCAGTAAAGCAGGTCACAAAAGAACACGTAATCCAATGTCTCCTTAGGAATGTAAGTAGACGTGGGCTTAAATGAGGACATTGCATGTTTCCTCACACTGTAACATGAGAATTTATTTATTGTTTTTTTAGCATGAGACATATCGATACTAACATTTCATCTATTTTTTTTTAACTTTATCTTGCTGTATTTAGAGAATTATCTTGAATGGTGAAACTAGTCACCCACCAGAAAATTAATTGCCCTGGAGACTCCTGAATTTTATGAACTATCTGCTTTAGAGGAAATTTAATAATATGAAATTTTAAGAGCTAGAGAATACATTTCAAATAAAAAGATATTTACATTGTATTCCGAATATTAGCATTAATATTCCAGGTTTAAAGCACAGGTTTGCTTTTAAGTGCTGGTATTATTTCTTATGCTATATTTGCATAAAAGCTATTGATTTATTGTCTTTGACTTCTACAGTAATATTAACTGCACTATTAACTAATTTAATGTATTTCATAAAATCATATCTGACAGTTCAATATATGTCTCAATTCCACTGGTGTATGTACACTAAAAAATATGACATATAGGCTTAGTTTCAGAGATGCAATTATTAATGTATTTCAGCTTCACTAGCAGCCTTCAGAAACCACTGCATTACATTTAGCTGTGAGATATAGAAATATATTTATATGTATATTACACAGAGTGGTAACCTATATTTATAGGTCTTGGGCTAGAATTTATTACTCCATATAAGAGCTTTTGAGAATTTGCTGAGGTTTTAGGGAGATTAGCATTTCATCTATTTAATGGAAAAAGTTATGACAGAATCAAATATTATGTAGGACTGATGATGATGATGATGATGATGATGATGATGATGATGATGAATTTCTCCAAATTCTGTAGAGGTTAAAAGTATTGACTAATGCATCTATTTATTTTAGGCTTACAGAAAAAAACCCCATATTTTACAGAAAAAAACCCATATGCTTTGCCTTTAACTATTTATGGTCTTTCAGTTATAATTACTTTGGAGCTATTCTGAAGTGATATTTCTGAAGGGCTTAATTGGTAATTTTTAGAAGCTGCCTACTTATCATGATACTGATTTTTGCATTTACAGTGTCTTTATTCCTCTCTACTGCTGCCACTGTTGTGAACTTATTACTGAAATAATTATTCTTTCATTAAGTAAAAACAAGAGGAACCTACTATTCTCTCATCATAATTAGGGGCTACCAAACTCAGTGTTTCATGGCCCATTGTGTACTATAACTGGCTTGGTAGATGATATTGTGGATATTGTCTAGCTATACTTCAGGAAGGCTTTTGACACTGCCACCCATCAGATTGTCACAGAAAAGCTGGCAAAGCATGGGCTGGAGGAGCAGCCCAGTGGAGGGGGCTGGAAAATGGCTGAACAGATGTTCTGAGCCCGTGGTGATCAGTGGCATGAAGTCTAGTTGAAGGCCAGTGGTGTGATCCAGGGGTCAATACTGGGTACAATCCTGTTCAGCTGCTTCATTAATGACCTGGATGATGGGTCAGAGGGTACCCTCTGAAAATTTGCTGATGACACAAAACTGGTGGGAGCCCCTGATACACCAGAGAGTTGTGCCGCCATCCAGGTCATTAATAGGCTGAAGAAATGGGCTGACTGGAACCTTGTGCAGTTCAATGAGGGGGAGTACACAGTCCTGCAGCTGGGGAAGAATGACCCCAGGCACAAGTACATGCAGAAGACTGTCTGGAAAGCAGCTTTCCAGAAAGGGATACTGGAGTTCTTGGTGCTCAGCAGGAGCATGAGGCTTCAATATGTGCTTGTGGTAAGAAAAGGCTAATGGTATTCTGGGATGCATTAAGAAGTGTGTTGCCAGCAGGTCGAGGTAAGTCCTTCCCCTGTACTCAGGACTGGTGAACCATACCTGATGTATAAAAACAGCTGAAGGGAGGCTGCAAAGAAGACAGAGCCAGGTTCTTTTCAGTGGTGCCCAGTGACAGGACCAGAGGCATTACTGAAGGCAGGAGTTTCTTTGTAGAGGTGACCCTGCTCAAACAGCAGGTCTGAACTGCAGGGCCTCCAGAGGTCCCCTCCAACATCAACCGCTCCATGATTGTGTGGTTCTACCATGCATACCTCTTTAATATTGTGCTCTAGCACTAGCTCCTGCTTTAAAATCTGACTCAATATTAACTTTCATCTAAGCAGATCAGAATCACAGCTATATGTAAAAAGTAGAAAAATATGTCCTTTATGTTCCTTCCATTTTCTATTGAGAGACTATGAAATGCAACAGAAAAAAACACTTCAGAGTTCATAATCTGATGATACATGTGACTGAACTTCCCTTTGGACTGTAAAACTTTTAAATTGAACTACAAGTAATCAAAATTGTTTGTTAGACCAAATCACCATTTCTAATGAAGTTCCAGTTTGAGAAGAAGGAACATGGAGAAATAGAACTAATTTCCAGTCGGCAAGTTTCTCCAAACAAATTGCATCCTTCAAATTAATCTTGAAATATGTTCAAGTTCACTGAATAGTGAAAGCTAATGAGACAAGGAATAATTTTGTCCCATAGAAATGGTTTGTTAGAATAAATTAGGGCTGGCCTTTTCAACTCATACTTAGAAGATAGATATTATTCTATGAAAAAAAGGGAAATCTGGACCATCTCTTATGAATTAATCTGATTAAAAATTTGGATTTTTCTGCTCTGAAATAAATTAAAACTCTTCAACATTTATTTTTGTCCTAAATAGTATTGAATTTTTTCATTGTCCACAGAATTCTAAAAATATAAGCATCAAATATTCAGATATCCATTTTCACAAAAGCATACAAAGTCAGATATATATTTTCTTTAATTTCTAGGATTAAAAAAATGGTTGCCTTTACTTAATGTGCTGAACTTTTTCTACTGATGATAAGATAAATTCAGAGATGTCATTCTGCATGTTTCTTTTTCCTCAGGAGATGAGGCTACCTGATGAAAATGCCACAAATTAACATTTAGATCAACCAAAGGGGAGTCCAGTGTGTCACAGAAAATACATTTCAAATGCAAATATTGGCTCAGAGAAGAGCCTGGAAACATGAGACAGAAGCTGGGGTGCTGTGGCATTCAGGGATTCCATCTGATCAACTCTAGCAGATTCAAATTAACAAATAAAATGTCTTACACAAAGTTAATCTTATCAAAAAATTAAAGAAAGTAAAGGACTGAAGAGGGGCAGAAAAGGTATCAAAAGAAGGTAATAAAGCATTCAGAAGTTATTTTCTAAGACTTTGGAGCAAGTCAAAACATAGGATAGAAAGATAGTTTTACCTTTTGATTTTCGATTGAGTTTACTTTTTCACTCCTTTCAAATGACTCTTTAACATGAACTTCATAATGCTTCAAGTTAATTAACTGCATCTTATTGCAAGTGAAGTCAACATTTCAATGCAACATTATAGACTGATTACCCTTCTAAGGAAAACTGACATTCTCTGCATAATTGGAAGCAGCTCAGTTCTCACATAAAAAGTAACTTCCAGTTTTCTTAATATTGGTTAAAGTAATCAACAGTACAATTAGGAATAAAGAACATCCCCCCACCCCAAACACTGGCCATTAAAAAAATGAAGAATGATACATCATTTGCACTGTATAAGAAGTACAAACTGATGTAGAATGCATCCAAATTCAATTTTTGTACTGCATGTTGCACACCACGTGGTTTGCCCTATTATCCATAATAATTTTCAGGGATAGCTGTAGTCCATGCCTAAAAAGTGATCCTGTTTATATTTTCATCTCAGCCCCAAATTTTCCTATGCCTTCTTCTTGATCAGATACAGAAGGTTCTGAATTTGGCTATTTGACCAGCCTGAGAATTCAAATTCGGGATAAAACTGTAAATAGTAAATTTATAGATATGCTCATTTGAAGTCCAGAGTGCTTTTGTTCTGCTGTTCATTGATACATTTATATTCTAACTTTCTAGTGGATGGCCAGAACCATAACCTTACATGTTACGGTATAATGTATAATTCCATCAAAACCTACTTTTCTATTGATTACTTGCATTGGTGATTACTTGGGTTGTATGCAATTAAGTGGGTGAATAAACCTTTACAGAAGCAAAACTGCAGAAGGAGTGCTAAGTAAGCATGATTTGAATTTGATAACCACAATAACCCAGATTGCTAAACAGAGAACCACACATCTGCCCTTCTAAAATTTATTATAAATATTGTAAAATATTTAAAAATGGAAATCCCACTTTTTTATTAAAATAATATCAGAACAATATTTCTTCGGATTTGTTTTCCCCATGGACACTTAGAGGGAATAAAGATCCTTTAGAAAATGAACTTTTATTTTTTTTTTAAGTATTAGCTTTCTCTTTCCAACACAGGCAAGTTGACAAGAATACAGCAAGGGACAGTCAGAATACTAATCAACTACAATAAAACCACTGATGGTTTTATTGTAGTTGATTAGTCTTAAATAGAAGAGGACAATGAAATTTTATAATATGAATTTTGCTATTTGATGACTGGGATAAAGGTTTTCCATACTTTTACAAAAACAGCTCCAGTATTTACCTAGTGCTTAAATTGCAATGTATCGTGATTGATTGAGATTGATCATCGCTGTTGTTATAAATCTATCATAACAGATTTTGGATTCTAATTTTGTCTTAATTACAGAAGACCAGTTTAATGAAGTTATAATTTATGCTTAATTTAGCGGTATATTCATTTTACAGTCTTTCAGTTCATAGAATAACATAGAGGAAAAAAATGCAATGACTAAACATAGTTTGCAATAATGATAATCTATTAATTTCAAATTTTTTACTTTTGTTTGCTCATGAATTTGTTAGAGCATAACAGATCATGTAACAGTCTCCATGGATTTTTCTAATAAGATTAGTGCTACCTATCCAAACCACATAGAATATTTTCTCTCTTCAAATTAACATTTAAAAAATTTCTAATTTGAAAATTTTAATGTGAGTCAGACATCTAAACTCCTTTGACCTCAGTGCTTAAAACTTGCTATACTAGAGGGTAGAGAATTTCAAATATTGTAAAGAAAATAAATTGTAAATTCTTGTAAATTGTAAATTCTTTAATTGCTTATTATTTCAGGAGTGTTCACAATTTGTTCAAGGAGGAGTAAATAATATAAGCCCTTGCTCCTTGTAGCATAAGATAACCACATGCTATGTGACAAATGTTAGCAAACATTTGATCTTTATATTATTTCACCAGAACCAACCGTATTAATCTCAAAGCTATCTTTTCATTACAACTTTCTGGAGAAGAGGAACAGAGGATCTGAAGAGAGCTGGGATAGTGAAGTCTCTTGAGACTTTGCCCTGATACTTCCAACATATGAATCCAAACAGCAAATATGAAGAAGGCTCCAAAGTTTATTTCCAAAACATGTTTCTTATGAACCCTTGAGGAAAAAAACTTATCTTTCTACATTGAATCTCTTAAGTGAAAAACAGTAAGGCTTAAGCAACTTAATGGACATGAACTGCACACACAAGATTTTGACATGATTTGTGCAAGCCATCAATACTCTATACCCATTTCTGGAGTCTATGATGATCAAGGAATTAAGTTGGAAAAGACCTAAAAGATCATTGATTCCAACCATTAACCCAGCACTGTCAAGTCCACCACTAAATCATGTCCCTAAGCACTGGGTCTACACTTCTTTCAAATACCTCCAGGAATGCTGACTCTACTGCTTCACTGGACAACTGCTTTCAGTGCTTGACAATGCTCTTTCCAGTATTTTTCCTAATATCCAACCTAAACCTCTCCTGCTGAAACTTCAGGCCATTCTTTCCTGTTCTGTCTCTTGTTACCTGGAAGAAGAGACCTCTCTACAGCCTCCTTTCAGGTAATTGTAGAGAGATAAGGTTTCCCACAGCCTTAGTTTTCTCCTCACTAAACAACATCCTCAACCACTTCTCATAAAATTTGTGCTCCAGACCTTTCACAACCTTTGTTGCTCTTTTCTGGACAAAATTCAGCACCTCAATGTCTTTCTTGTAGTCAGGAGTCCAAAATTGAACGCACTACTCAAGGTATGGCTTCACCAGTGCCAAATACAGAGGTTGGTCACTTCCCCAGTCCTGCTGGCCACCCAGTTTCTGATGCAAGCCAGGATGCTGTTGGCCTTCTTGGCCACCTGGACACACTGCTGGCTTCTGTTCAGCTCTCTGTCAACTGGCACCCCCAGGTCCTTCTCTGCCAGGTCATTTTCCAGACATTCTGTCCCCAGCCTGTAGTGCTGCATGGGGTTGTTGTGACCCATGTGCAGAACCCAGCACTTCTTGTTGGCCCTCATATGATTGGCCTTGGCCCATCAATCCAGCCTGTCCAGATCCCTCTGCAGAGCATTCCTGCCCTCCAGCAATCAAGGCTCCTACCCAACTTGGTGTCATCTGCAAACCGACTGAGGGTGTACTTTAATGTGGGGCTCAGAGAGGAGGAAGACTTCCCTCAGTGGGTTCAGGCTGCTTATTGGGCTTTCTCTTCTCTTCAGAAGGAAGTTTCTTATGAGAGTGACCCATTTAATTTTCTTTATGGGAGCAGTTTTGGCACAATGCGTAGGCCGACTTAATCTCAGTGACACCTCCATGCTAAATAAACCATCAGTGCTTTGGTTCCACTCGCAGAGCCACATGCCTACAACGTGAGGGCACCTGAGTGGTCACTGGAGAGCTACTCGTGCTGTGGCAGGAAGGAACTTGTCACCATCGCCCCCATGATGGGAAGGAACTTGTCACCATTGCTCCCTATCCCTTCAGTCACTCACTGTGTTCAGTCAGGCAGTGGGACAACAGGGAATCTTCCATATCATGCATCCTGTCTGCCTCTGGGACCCGTCCCAGGGAAAGCAGGATGTGGTTTCGGAAGTGTCTCTTTCTCTCTCTTACTAGTTGATAGTCCTCCTCGTACTCACCCACTCCCTTAACTCCTACAGCAGTGCTCACTGCTGCCAGCTGAGTCTATCCCTGCCACGTTATTCTGTGCTTTTACTGCTACTCATTACCTGCTTCCTAACCCATAGTTAAAGAATCAATCTGATGATTCCCAGGAAGTCTGTGAGTAGAAGTTGAGTGGTGCATGGTTGTAATTTTTCCTGTAATTTCTCTCATACCTTAAAAAAACCTTTGGGGATAGCTTTTCCAATTTTGGGAAAATACTAATTTGTCAGAGAGGTCAGGTTTTTAATCTTTGTCATGGTTCATCAACAAAGTGAACCAAATCTAATATTGTCACTCTGAGAAGTAAAATGTTGAATTAATTTTATTTTCCTTTTCTCATTTAATTATTGATTATTTTCAGTTCCTGAGTTCCTTTCTCTAATCTTTGAAATGAGAATTTATTATTTTAATGTGCCCTTGTCTTAAAGCTTTTTTAAAATTTTTTCATACAAAAAATAATTATATAATGCACAAGCAATGATTTTGTCACAGTGTAAAGCAACATAAATCTTGTTAACATACCTTTTTGGAGGAAAAAATGGAAAAAGGTTGTTCTAAACAAAATTTTTAAAGTGTAATTAATCTTCTGTCTACATAGAAGAAAGCTTTTATTAACTAATAATAATTTAATAATTATTATTTTTTTGTAGAAAGGAGAGGTAAATATTCTGATCTAATTATACTAAATATATATTGTAGGCTGGAAAATAACTTATCAGAATTATATGCTTTACTTTGTGTTGACATTAGATCCAAAGATAAATAGTCTGGCATTAAAGGTTTTGTGTGTTTGTTTTCTTCTGGTTTTACCGTTAAATATTCAGTAAGTGAGCAGAATTCTGTTTGAGAATGAACTCTTAAGGAGTTCCAAACATAAACATAAACTTTTTGCTATTGGCACTGAAAACTGAGAGGACATGCTCCCACTTTATGAAATTCAGTGACTGTGATTTCCAGGACAGAACAAAGGTGAGGGAACTGGCAATTTTGGGAAGCTAAATGCTTTAATTTATTAGGTATCTAATTCTTAACTTTTATTCTGCTAATGTGCTCTTCACATTAGTCCTTCCTCTCAAGCTTCCTGTTTGCCACCAACTCAATAGTGCTGCACATAGAAAACTCTGAAGATGTTGACAGTAATGTAAGACATAAATGTTATTTCAGTCCGAAGTCAGGTCTTCTTATAGCAAAAAATATATTTTGCAATGATGAAGTAGGGACCAAACCTTATGATGACCAGAAGATGGCTGTCTTTTGTATAACCCTAAGAACCAAACATTGTAATGAACTCAGTTGGCCTCTGGATGGCACGATACCGTCACACTAAAAAGGACAAAAATCTTTTCCCAATCAGTTAAAAAATGGTTTAAAGAAAATGCGCTGAGAATGAATTCTAAGTTGGGTGGTCATATTATATTTTACACGATACCTGAGAATATTACAGACATATTCTATATTTGTCAATTATTTCATAATTGGAAATGCTAAATATATTTTTTTGTAGACCAGAAAGAGCCACCAGCCACTAGTGCTTATGGGCTTAGATTCTATTCACTTTAAATATTGCTCTTTTGTGTTCTGTTGGCCAACATTACACTACACTGGACTTTCAAGCTAACCCTACATAACATTGCAGTGTGTCTAAACCCAGGAAAATAATTTAAGGATGCTTTACTCTGTTCTATTGACATAGCTCATTGATGATATGACTGGAGAATATTTTCTGTTAAGAAAGGAAACCTCCCCATGAGCATACTAGACCCTTAAATGTCTTTCTTTTTTTCATATCCAATATTTAAAATACATATTTCCTCCTAGCTCTGTTCCTATGTGAATTAACATTGCTCCAAATAAATCCAGTTGCTTCATCTCCATGGAAATGTGCATTTACAAAAGCAACATCAGGTGATTTACTTAGTTTTTTTGTATCATATTAAAATTACAGTATGTTGCTATTATTAATCCAATGCTGCTGCTTTTAAAGGCAGAAGACCTTCCTCTCACATCTGGTAATAAATAAATGTTTTACTGCTTTGGTAGAGGTGTACAACTATTTTGCCTTCTAAAGATATATAAGCTTGAGGTAGGGAAAAGCTGTGGGCCATTATGAAAATGAGTTGGATGCTTTAATTTCATGCAAAGCATATAACTTGGATGTCAGGAACTGGAAGGATTTTAGTAGCTCTACGATTTGTAGGCTCTGATATAAATCTGGATAACTATTGCTCTGTTATTTAGGTTTGCCTTGTAAATCTTACTGTAAATCTTTCAGAACTGGCTTTTATTTGTGATTTATAAATTTGGAAAGAGGTGGTTTAACTAAACAGCTGACACTGTCTCAAGTTCCTAAGGGCTAGACTAGCAAGCAAGACTAGAAATGGGTGACTTTTGTTCTAAGTGCCATATAGATAGTGAATGATCTGGTCATATTTCTGTAGCAGGCAGAGCACTAGTGAAAGGTATAAAGTCACCAGGCAAGTATATATAATCTCTTCTCCTTATGTAGGACTTCTGAAGCTTGTTCCTTGTGTAGGACTTCTGAAACTAGGGGAAAATTAGACAAGAGGACAAAAGTGCACAGTGATATTGTTTTCTAAGTTTATTGCAAGAGCAGAGAAAACACCAGTTATTTTTCTTTTTGTCAGGTGACTAGTGGACTAGGGTATCTGCCTGGGTAGGGTATTTTAGTCACTCCTCCCATTTGCCTTGTTCACCTCTTTCCTTGGTCTCTATTTAGCCTAATCCTCTTCCTCTACCTGCTGTGAATGCAAGAGCCACAGTATTGCAAACCATAAGAAGCACTTCTTCTCTATGGAAATTATAATTCTTCAAATAATCAGCTAGAAATTCTCCCACAAGAACTGTACTGCTCTCACTGTGAAGTGCTCTGGTTGTCCAAAGGCTTTGACATGTCTCTCCAAAACCAAGCTGAGTTGCTTTTCAGCAGGATGCCTCTTTCAGCCACTTGCACGTGTCCTTGCCAGCCAACAATCACATCGTCATCTTGCTAAAAGTTCTTGTGGATCCATTTATGTGCCAAACTGTAATTTTATACATTTGGATGATGGTGTGTCAACTTCATAAATTGTAATTAAGATTCTTAATCCTTTTGGATTAATACCTCACTGGTTCTGCATGTTTTCTTACAAATTAAAGCAAAGTCAAGTAAACTTAAATGAAACATTCCTTATTCCAGTGAATGCTATAAAAATAGAGTGTTAGTTCACAACACTATAATATAATCAATCTTCATTCAAAGTGCATGAAAAGATGTATTAAAAAGATAATGTGTATATTAGGTATTGAACAGTTAGATACAGAAAAATAAATTCAATATTTTTTCTGAAAAGAAAGCAAGTTTTTTTCAAATTAAATATGAAATTAATCAAAATAGTTACAAAAATGTGGTATTTTTATATATGATACCTATAATTTGAAAATGGCTTATAATAATTCTACTGTTGGTCCTCTAGTAATATTTTTTTGTGTTGTCCTTTTGAAAAGTCTGCCAGACTTTCATTTACAATAGTAATTCTTTTGCCATAATTTAAAAAGAAGATTAAGATAGTAACACAGTCAGGTGGAAACAAACTGGACTTTCTGGTTGTGCTATGCTCAGCAAAGTTGCTTACTCTAATTTTTGCCTTAGCCCTTCTGCAGTCAATCCTTTGGCATTGACCACAACCAATTAATCAGTTCCATGATGTGACTTGGGCAGAGTAAAATGAAAAGTGTGTGTGAAATTCTTGCTTTGTGTTCACACTGTTCAGTGCCTCTGGTGACCTCTAAAACTGATTTATTATGCCCATAATTGTTGCTCAAACAGTTTGCCCCAGATCTCTTTTGAGCACAATGCAGTTACCCTCTGCTCTAATTACTGTTTCTATTTTGCACATTTTGTACTTGGTATTTTTAACAAATAACTAAGGTGACCCATTGTTTCTATTTGTGTTCAAGAAGCTTCTGACAAAATTTTGCTTCTCTCCCATTATAAGAGTTTATTTTCTTCAGTGTCTTTGCAAAGACACGCTGACTCTATCAGAGTGTGGTATCTAAGTTGCCATCATGTTTCAAAAGGTTCTTGTCTGTTCGAAGCTCACCTTTTTACTAGTACCTTCTAATAGCAACATCAACATAGAATCAAAATTCCAGTGAGTATGAACATTCATTAAAATGGGCTTTGAGGGATTTTTTAATAGTAAAAAGCAGAATCAGTAGAAGGTGTCTTAACCTGTTCAAAACTGGCTGAAGGTGATTTGGATCATATGTATATTACAATACTTACATTCCTATAAAAATAATCCCAGAAGGTGAAGAAAACTTCATTTATCAAAACATCAATGAAAATTTCTTCACCGTTCAGGATCCAAGGTTGGGAGGTTAATTACAAAGCATGGGAAACTAATAAATTAAAAGAAACAGATTTCTAACTTAGTTGGACAGGTCGAAGCTTCCGACTAAAAAGAAGAGGAACAACAAAGAAACAGGCTTTGATGTTGTGCAAAAGCATTTGCTGATGGAGACAATTTTTCACTTAAATTAATTGCAATGGGATCAATGTTTGATGTGTGGCACATGGCGATAACCTTTGTCTCTGTTATCACTGATAAGGCATTCAGCACTCACTTATTCTAAATACTCATCAGATGTGCTATTGATGCTATTATCCTGAAACATATTTAGCAGCATTTGACTTTTTTTTTCCTCTCACAAATACAGCCTGTCTCACCACTTTTTTTGCAGCTGTGGAAGAATTGCCTGAATGCATTTCTCATCACAATAACTATGAGGATCAAAACCGACCAGATGGTTCTTTCAGACTCCTTAGGCAAATAAGATATACCATACTAGGGATAGCCATTCTATAAAGTCAGTTTTACAGATAAACGTGAAACAGCTCTGCTTTCATTCAGAGATGGCTAGGTGCCACTTATTTTGGTTAACCACTGACCAAGTTTGGAAATTCCACATCCACAGCCAGCCTGTGGACAAGGCCTATACGTGAACTTGGCACTAAAGAATTTTCACGAATATGTCCATTCTTGAAATAAATGCTTCTGAAGCACCATCCAAATCCTTAAAACTTAAGGAGCCTCACCAAGTGGACTTGCTGGAACTAGAGAAGAAGCTGACTGACAGTGTCAGGAAAATATCATGACAGTTTTATTATCTCCTTGGAGAGGCTAAAAATTCTGTTGCTGGAGGGGCTGAACAACCTGATCTAACTTTCTAACTCCATCCAACGTCCAAATTGGTCATGTTCTTTCTGGGCTAGAGGGTCTCAGAGGTCTCTTTCAACCTGAATTTTTCTATAGATCCATGATTAAACAAATTAGCAAACTTAACAATTCCAGGTTTCAGCAAGATTCTCTGAAGTTAAGTGTCTTTGGAGCAACCATATAAGTAAGAAGTTCCGATAATAAAATTTCAACTCTGAAATATGCTATAGAAATTAGGCCCAGACTGCTGTTTGCCTAGGGTTGCAGACAGAAACAATTAGGCTGGAAAAGATCTCTGAGATCATAATGTCCAACCTTTGACAGTACAGTACCAGAAGAACCAGACCATGGCACTGAGTGTCACTTCCAGTCTTTTCTTGAACACCCCCAGAGACAGTGGCTCCACCGCCTCTCTGGGCAGCCCATTCCAATATCTAAGCACCCTTTCTGTAAAGAAATTCCCCCTAATGTCCAATATGAACCTCCCCTGGTGCAGCTTAAGTCTATGTCCTTCATCTTTCTGCTGGTTGCCTGGGAGAAGAGGCTGAAACCCACCCAGCCAGAGCCTCCTTTCAGGAAGTTGTAGAGAGTGATAAGGTCACCTCTGAGCCTCCTTTTCCCCAGGCTAAACAGCCCCAGCTCCTTCAGCCACTCCTCATAGCCACTCCTCTGCCATGCTGGCCAACTTATTCTAATGCCTAACCACTCTTTAAGCAAAAAAAAAAAAAAATTCTAATATCTAACCTGAACCTCCCCTTAAGCAAATTAGAGCCATCTCCTCTCGTCCTTTCACATGAGACATGCCAGAAGAAACCAGCCCCCATCTCACTACCACATTTTTTCAGGAAGTCTAGAAGAGATTCTTCTACGCTTTACAGATGTTAAATGAGCAACCTGGTCCAGTGGAAGGTATCCCTGCCATTGGCAGGGCCTTAGAGATAGATGATCTTTAAGGTTTCTTTCAGCTCATACCATCCTGTGATTCTATGAATATTGTTACATGGAAAAGACCTGAATAATTTAGAATTTGTTCTTTGTAATGTTTAATTCACAGATAAAGTTTGGTTCACAGTTAAATCAATTCATAATTTAGAAACAGAAGTATTAATATGAAATTCATGCTGCTCAATCGTTGAAGCTTTTGAAGATGTTTCATATAGTTTACAGATTGTTCCAGACATTTCAAGCTGGAATCATGTTAATTAACTATGGGCAATTTAAATTTCTTCTCATTGTGTGTTCTTTGAGATGATTTAGGTTGTTAGCTCATACCCTGGTTACCAGAAAACCTATACAAACACTCTCCTGTTTTAAAGGTAAAGATTAGGAGAGTTTACTACAGCTTTCTGAGACCAAATGGAATAATATTGCTGCTCTAGTTTTTCATTGCTGGGAATTGATTTTCCTCAATCAGTTGATGTAATTCATGATCATGAAGAGCAAACTTTTTGCCCATACTCGGTTAAACATCAGCTTTTGAGTTTGTGAAGAAAAATTTGTCAGATTACTTTTCTCAGAAAATGTCAATTTATCACAATCAAATTCAGTGAGAGGAGAACACTGTTGTCATCCAGCTAAATGCAAAAAAAAACCCCAAAACTCCAGATTAATTCCATTCTAGTTTTTGAGTTAAAAAAAAATTATCCCCTTACTCTTACTTAATATCCCAAATTAATTAAATTAAAACAGTATATTAAGTCATTTTATATAAAAATCTTGATCTCTACAAATTATTTCCATTGTTTCAACAAATGCTTCATATAATTTATTGCTAGGTGGATAATTTGAAAATTTTAAGAGAATAAAATTTATCCGCTTTATCTGTTCTCTTAAATAGTTAGCTTCAATGCCTTAAATTGTAGTAAATGCTAATCTTGCAATATTAACAACTTTCCACCATCTTTAATCTAACTAAAGAATAGTTTTATACTAAGAATGCATGAATCCACTTCTTAAAGATGTCACCAGGATGAATTTTTCCCATTAAAATGTTTCAGGCATGCCTGAAAAGAAATAATCGGCAATATTAACTGCTTTCACAAGGACAAAAATAATCTTTAATTCAAGGAAGTGAAATTAATTTCTTCAAAAATTTGAAAGGATCACGACATTAAAAATAAGGAAATTTGTTTTGCTATTCTTGTCTAATTTGCTGGTTAAACCAAAAGGCTCTGAAATGAAATATTTCTTCTATTTTTGACTGGCTTCTTTTTGTGCCTTGTAATGAAATCAGTGAACAAATGTGAATTAGCTTTCTGCTTCAGGTTCTACTAAAATATGAATGATTATTTAGGGCTTTGTCCCTGCAGAGTGCTCAGTTTCTTCTTAAATCCCAGGAGCCACTGATAACATTTATGTACTGTGTATAAAGTATACAAGCCTTAAATCCACTGCTCAGCTGTGACTGTGGGTAGCACTCAGGTTCTTCTCTGGGTGGCTATAACAATGATGGATGACTTACAGGAATAGGCTAGATATGCCCATGTCGACTTCTGGTTTTAGGACTGAGACTGAGAGACACCTTTGGAATTTTACTAATGGTTCAGTTGTTGTACATATAATCAATAATTGTCCTGGTCTTCACTGACCGTAACAATCTGTAAGCTCTTTAATGCAGCAACATGAACTCTATCTCCTTTATTTTTATCAAACCACTTTCTGTTAAAATATGTAATTTATAATGTCAGCAAAGTTTTTTTCTTATTCCTTGACATTATTTCTTGGAAAAGTGGCTTCTTGCTTTTTTCTCAGTATCTCCCATTATTCTTAGGTATTATGACTATTACCAGTGTAGCTCAGTATATCATCATTTATTGACATGAGCTGCATAGTTGCTGCTAGAATACAGATTCAGTTTTGATGCTTTAATTTTTTTAAAAGATGATGTATTTTTTTTCCTTCAGTGATTTCCACTGTCATCACTACTGTAACTGATGAGCTGACTTCAGAACTAATGAAGGCTCATCTAGCCAGCAAGCAATTAACTCAGTGATTGCCTAATCTGAATGAAGAGCAAGAATGTTCTGATACTCTGCAGTGCAAACTGCTTTCTAATGAGGTAATAATCTATTCCTAAAAATGGTCTGCTCTACATGCTCCCTGGTACTTATTTCTTGTTTGTAAAAGATAAAAATAGCATGAACATTAGTTTTGATGGATCCATAATTGCTTAGAGGCAATTCACTTTGTAGTATTACTGTGAATTCAAGAGCACAGTAATAAAAAATTTATAAACATGGCACGAATCTGGCCTTATCCATGGAGGTCAAATGCTTCTTTGTAGTCTTCTAATTGAACTTGAATAATTCCTTCCAAAAATGGCAAGTGAACAGACAAAAACAAGCTGGCACAGTCTGGAAAAATAGATGTCAGAAGTTTAGGGACCTGGTCACATCTGATGATTGGATCACATTAATGCCAGTACCACAGCAGACTAAAAAGTGATGGCATAAGTGACAGAGCAGAACATGTGGTGGCACAAGGAATAAACAGCAAGGGGTAACTGTTTCCATGCAACACATTTTCTCTCTTCTGTTGTGGGCTGATATATTGAATTGACAGCAATGTTGTTAGGTAGTTAGGTTTTCATCTTCTGGCCTTAAAAATTAGGTTATAAATGTGTTTTGGGTTTTTTTTTGGGGGGGGGAGGGAGGGTTGTTTTGTTTTTTGGTGGGTTTTTTTTGGTTGGTTTTTGTTTGTTTGTTTGTTTTGCTTTGGGAGGTTTAAGTAATTTGAAACAATAAAAACAAAAGAAAACAAATAGGAATAGGAAAAAAAATCTGTGCTTGAATACATGGATAGAGAAATTCAGAGAGACGGAAAGGTTAGAGATGGTATCAGCCTCCCATCAGGGAAGAGATAACTGGAGCCCAAAAGTGGCCGGTAAAGAGCTTGAGTAGACCACATGGGCAGCCCATAGCAGCCATGTTGTTAGAAAGTCTGCTTTTTGAAGAAGTCTTAAAATGCCAGCCAGATGAGAATAAGGACATAAAATAAGTGTATGTAGGGGTCACAAAGAGAAAAAAAAAATGTACTTCTGTTTGCTGTTTGCTTAAATATTTTCTGCTGTATTCTGGACAAAGTCTGAATAAGACTGATACTGAGCATGTATGACAGTGTGTTTGCACACATATATGATATCTATGTTCATAGAATAAAAATATCAAACTAATTTTAAGTATTAATTGTCACAAGGGACAAAAAAAGTCAGAACACATGGAGAATACTACTCTTTCTTAGCCCAAATTTAATTGAAAAAGGAGTGTGTAGAAAGTAATGGTTGAAAGCATCAAAAAGGACATCATGCCTGGTTTCCAGACTGTCTTGCTACAGACATGGTTAAATGGTAATGAAGAAGGATCACAGAGGTGGCAGTTATGCTCTAGTAAATTAAAAAATGACACATTTTCTATTGTTGTGATTTTTAGTCTTCATTGAAAAGAAATACATTATTGTGACTAATTATTTCAAATGAAAAATTTAATATTTATATATATGCATCACAGATCAGTTTAAAAAAATCAGTTAATTTCTGTCTGACACTTTGAAGTAATGTGTTTACTTTTGAGAAAGACATTTTATGCTGTTTAACTCAGTTTAGTTTTCTCTTTATTCAGATCTTATTGTGAAATGGTTGAAGCGTTTCAGAATCTTTACAGAAGAACTTCAGTATTTCATCTCAATTTTTAAGATGAAAGAACACCTAGTTCTTTATTTGGCGTTCTGAAAATGTTCAATTTAGCAGTATAAATTCAGCAAGATGACATAACCGCCAGACTTTTTTCTGTGATGTATGAGTTTTCTGTTTGATGCTGCCAAATCAACATAATGAGCAAAGTGGCTCATTAAAATTTTCGTCACCACCTAGCATTGAAATAGATTGAATTCTGTTCAGTGGAAATGCAGTTGGTTTTATTGCACTTTTCAGCGTCAGGGAAGCAGACAGAGGAACAAAAGATTCCTATTAAGAGCACACAGATAATCTGCAGTTCTATTAAGAGATTAGACTCCTTGAAACTCTGCAAAATTGCTTCTGAAACTGTGCAACACAGTGCTTTACATATACTGCCATCTGGCTCAGCACTGTAAGCACAGGAAGAACTGAAGTAGTGTGTTCTCATACAATGATAGGGATTTGTGCTTCTTCATGTAGCATTTATTTTCTGTCTTAAAGTTCAAAACAGGAAGTTCAGTTTTAAAATATGGGCGCTCTAATGGGTTATCAAAATCTCACACTTAGGATCTGATTCAAAGACCATTAAAATCAATGCAAGAGCTGACTCTCACTGACATTGACAGGCTTCATAGCTCATCTTTGTGCTTATAATCAGCTTCAAAATGTTCCTCAAGGAAGAGTTGTTCTTTCTTCTTACGTTTTCAGACAGGTACTGAAGCTATATGTTTTTCCAGAAGTTTCTTTGTAAAGAAACATTTATGTAATAAGTCCTATAGAAATGTACTCATCAATGATAACATTACATTCACAAATTATGAAATTTTTGAGCTTAACAGAAGTGGTTGGTCCCCATTAAATGCTGAGATAGACTTGAAGGTCTTTGGTACCATTTGCTAGTAAACAATATTGAAATATTATTGTATTACTATTGCATGTTGATGGACAATCATCTGTTAATACAACTAATATAAGAAATATGTTGGTACTTCACATGTATTCCTGCTTTCAGTGTGAGAACTCTTTAGACAATCCTTCATTTTCATAAGCAGATGACAGGCTACATCAAAGTGGCAGACTTCCTACAAAGTTCAACCTTGACCGTCTGAGAATTTTATGGGAGAATAGGTGGCTTAAAGCTATTTCAGTCTGTGACTATTCCTCTTAGGCCAGAAAAGGGTAGTTTTATGGGGTTGCTTTTTAGAGTTAACCTGCATCATCTTTGTGAGAAACTAGCATGAAAAGATTTTGACAGTATATGATTAATGTCATGGGCTGAAGAAACAAATCAAAATGTGATTTTGCCACTGCTCGTTGTGCCACATTTTAAATGAAGAATGCCAAGTGTAATAAACTATTATTTTGTTGCTGGATGAAGGTTGCAGAAGGCCACTGTGTCATCACTATTAAATTTATCAACCAGGGTTCTGCAGGCGGACATTAAATCTCTTGTAATGTCAGCGTGGAACATCCAAGATCTAATTGGCTTGACTGCAGACACTCCATGTAGCCACAACTTGGAAAGAAAGGTCAGAATTCAAAGAACAGATGGCAACTGGCTAAAGTAATTAAGTGCTGAAAATCCAATGCTTCTTTACACACTTTGCACAGAATGTTTAATCGGAAGTTTGACCAAGGAAAGCAGGAACTCAGCATTTTTTCCCCTTTTCTGACTCAAGGAATTCAATTTCTACTAAAAATTTAGCATTAAATGAAAATGAATATAAATTTATAGCATTAAAAAAACATTTTTTATAAAAAAAAAGAATGTTGGAAGGGCAGCTTTCTGCATAATTTTGAGTAGAAGCAGAAACTTTACTCCTTATAGTTTAGATTCTCCCATCACACAGCCCCTGCCTACCGCTGTCCTGTGATTAATGAAGTGGAAGGCAGAGAGAACAGTGTGAGACAGCAATTAATGGCTGCTAAAAAATGCAGGCATGCAGGTTTGACTTCATAACACCAAAAAACAAAGCTGTTCAGACTGCACAAATTTGCATTAAAAGTTTTGAGTCAGATTTTTACCAGAGATCAATGTATGGCTTTTCTGTTAGGACAAATATGTATCTGTCATATGCATTTCAAGGCAGTGCATAGTCACAATCAAACAAACCTGACTGACTCACAAAAAAACTCAGCAATAGGAAAATTTCAAACTTAGATTGGTTTTGTGAAGATGTAGCATCAGATATTCTGATGACTAATCACTTTGTGTAAATCTGTTAGAATTGCACAAATATACTAGACATCTTTTTTCATGCTTGAGGTGTTCTGTAATGAGTTCTGTATTTTCTATATTTGTTTAGGATTTGACAATGAATTAAAAAACTAACTTAATTTTTTAAACCTTAAACTTCAGCACAGAAGTTGATCAAATAGTTGCCTTTGAGTATTTTCTTTATAGCTGTTGCTCCCTATTGAGAAAGGGAACATGCATGAACCAAATTTTCTTTCTTGCTTCTAGTCTGAAACGAAAGAAAAACAGAAGAGGATGGGAGAAAGTGTGCATGCAGGATTTCGAAAGTTTATGTTAGTTTATACAGCATAAATGTATTTCTATTTCTTTATTGCTCACACTCAGTGAGAGTGTTTCCTGATTACCTTACACTTAATAGGTGCAGTTCTTGCTTTTTTTACTAGTGGATGTCATTGCTTGATCCAACAAATTACTATGCATCAAATACAGATTCATTATAGTTGATCTTTTGATAACTTTCTGTTAGTAATTTAAGGCTCAAGGACATTTCAGCTGATTCTTTTAGTTTACGGTGGCTTCACTTACTTATAAAGACATAAACCACCACAGTCTTGACAAAACATTGCTGAAACCTTGGAGAACTCTACAAAACTGACATGTCTCAAAAAATACAGGGAGAAAAGAAATCAGTTTGTTTCATACTAAGAAACCTATCAGTAACTTCTTATAACACCTAAACTGTGAACTACAGACTTTGACAGACAATTCTTATGGTTCATTCACAGTTTTTGCTCTTCTTGACATAACCTTACTCAACTTCTTTTAGGTGAGAAATGAGAATTGTTTACTCTTGGAATCTGACTGAAGCATAATAGTTTAAAAATAACAAAATGTTCTTTACTTTTTTATTAAATTTGGAAAAATGAACACTTAGCAGTAACATTTTGTCTTTTCAGTCAATAAGTCACTCTGTCTCTGGCACACGTTACATGAACATACTTCACACTTCTTTTATTATTTGACTGTTTCTGTGCTTTCCAAAGCCATGTTTTCTTGACAGTGAATACGATCTATCGGTATCATAAACATCATCCAGAGTATGAGGATCATTCTTTGAATAAAATACATAGGAAAATCAGTCTTCAAATACAGCTAGAACCTTTAATATTCTCTCCAGGTCGTAGCATCATTTTTACTCTTTTCTGGTTATATTTATTATTATCTTAGTCCTTTGAGTCAGATCTTGTAATGAGGCACTTTTAGGACATATTCACAGCTCTGTAAAACAGAATTAAGTGGAAGGAGAGAAAATGAAAAACATGTGAATATGGAACAGAGGAAAGACTTCACAGCTGCTATTATCTAATTCTGTGGTTCAGAATCTACTGTGAACTGTCCAAGTGGCGTAGTAAATATGAAATTATAAAATTGGCTTCAAAGAACCAATTATTTGATTCCTCAGTATACTGGCTCTTATATTACTCTACTGATCACCACGTCTTCCTCAAAGCCATGTGGCCCATAAGGTGCATACAACAGGTGGCAAATTTCTTGTGTGGGAGATCGATCTTTGATATAAGTTACTTAAATTTATTTCTACGACAAGCTATTTTCAAAATGTATAAATCAGTATAGTTCCAGTGAAATCAATAGAATAATGCTGCTTTGCATAATTTGCCTCTCCCTAATCTTATTTGTTACTATGAGTTTCTTCATGCTGAATATATAAGATACACATTTTATTCACTGGACTCATGTATGTTGAAACCAAAGCACATAGAAGTAAACAGAAAGGCTGTCAATGACATTCATTGTCTTTGAAAGAAATACAAGATTAAAGGGGAAAAAAATTCATAAGTATACTTCTTCATAGGAACACACGTATTGGTATTTTGGTTTTGCTTGGTACTGTATATAAAGTACCTCTGGAGAAGAATTATAGACCAAATTGCTGAAATCCTGATCAGAAGAGGTTACGAAATGGTCTTGCATTGTCAGACAGAAGGTATGGAGAAGAGACAGAGTTAAATGAGATTGGAGAGCAGAGGTAGAGATGAGGCTGGGCAAAGAAAAATATGAATAGCAGAAGTGTAGTATGAGAAGGTGTAAAAAGAAGAAAAAGAGTAAGAAAAAGTAATATTATATCTTTAGACTATAAATTGGGAAGACTCTTCACGTAGATGACACTATTACTGAAGGAATGGATCAGAATTGTGATCACAGAATCACAGAATCAGCTAGGTCGGAAAAGTCCTTTGAGATCTTCAAGTCCAGCCTATGACCAAATACCACCTTGTTAACTCAAGACGTGTCCTGGACTGCCTACGCAGAGCTAAATTAAGGCAAAACACCACCAAACAATCATTTTAAAGTTTTTATTTATGGCACAATGGTTGAAAGCTTTTGATACATCAAACAGCCTGTGGCAGCAACAATTTAAACATTTCTCAACATCCTGTGGAGTTAACCTCCCGAATAGCACACAGTAACAGGGATTTCTGAACTGCCCCTGGCAGAAGCCAACTAAACTTTCAAGAAGAGGAAGAAAGAAAGAAGAAAAGATAGGAAAACAGAAGTAGAATAAATATCCAGGTCACCACTCAGGCTTCCAGAGCCATCCCTGTTCCAGTTCCTCTGGATGATGGGTACATCCACAGCCCTTCTCAGCTGTGCTATTTACAAACTTGTCATGTAGGTGCATCTTCTTATTCTCAAAGTTTTTAGAAGGGACTTGGGGGGGTCTCATGATTTCAGTTCCTCTCCTGAAAATCGACTCAAATGCACAGCTGTCTCAAACTTGTTTTTAGCTACAGTTACCCAAGATAAGGAAGTTGGTCCCAGAAAAGCACCATCCTGCCTCATTCTTTTCTAAGTGCACCTTATCTCGTTGGCATGGTAACATTCTTTTCTGCCAGTGTTTGAGACATTAAGGGTTTCGGGTTTACATTAACTCTTTCAAGCTTTCATTCTCTCACACCACCCCAGGGCTCAAACAGTCAGCTGAATCCTATTAATATTTCCATAAAATACTCATTTTAGAAAATGTTCAGTTTGAATTTTGATCAGCCTTGTAAAGGAACACATTCCTGTTTGCAATCCATAATAAATGAGATAGTATTAGACCTGACAGTGGAATGCAATGACATATCTTCTAGGGGGTTTTGCAACAGACCTTTTCAAGAAAGGTAGTTATTATTTTCAGCATGCATAAATGCTTCAGGTTTCAGTATAGATATCATATACTATTTCTACAGGGTATTACTCTTGAACTTTGTAATGAACTGGAGGCAGTTTCACCTTTAATGATTTATGAACTGATGGGATTGTTGCCTTAAATGTTCTATTGTCTGCACCTATAAACACTTAAATTACTGCTTTGTCTTGGACTTTTTAGTGACTTGTAAATGCTGCTGTAAAATAGCCCTTATAGCACAATATATCACAGGAAGGTTACACTGTTACTGCTTCTGTGATTTGTTCTCCACTTCTGAAGAGTTCCAAACTATCTGCAGATCCCAGGCAAAGAAATCCTAGAACAGAGACAAACTCATTGTGGGCTCAGGTGCATTGCAGCCAGGAGCTGCCTTTATATAACTTGTTATGTTTCCTTAGGGGCACTGGGAAAGATTTTCCAAACTGCTGTCTGACTGATGCCTCTCCCACAAACGACAGTTTGATTCAGGAAAGCTTAAGGCAAACCCCTAGTATTCAAGGCTTCTACAAAAGGAAACTCAGCACAGCACTGCAGGTGGCTGGACCAGCATGGGGTCTGAGAGCAGGGAAGTGAGAGTGGATGCATTTATGTACTCCAGAGAAGTGCAGATACTTATTACTGAAAAATGCATTAAATACCTTTCAAAAGTTATTTTGCAATATGAGGACTTGCCTAAAATTCTTACGAAGGAGTATTTTTTTTCCCTTTCAACCTTGTGTGAAATTCTTCTTCTACGTAAATGCTACATTATGTAAACATTAAAAAGACTGATGGCAGAAAGCCAGAAAAACAGATCTTTGCATAGAGCAATTGTTTTTCTATTGCTGAGGTAGAAAATCAATAGTGCATCAAATCTGCTTTGTTCTTGAATCATTAAGGGCTTTGGTTCCAGATGGGTACATAAAAAAATTACTTACCTCAGCTTGCATGTATATATTACAAAGAAAAAACCCCAACCAGATAAAAAAGTCTGCACTTTAAATATGTTAATTTTAAAATATTTTATTCATCTTCATCATTATACAGATCAAATCTAATATAACTCCGGAAACACTGCTTCATTTTCCATCAGGAATCTCTGCTCATTTAACAGTGGCATATAATCTGGTATTTATGTTTGAAGAACTATTTTTTCCATCATTATTACACACTTTAAAATCTAGCATGATTATAGTAGAGACACTGAGAAGGCTATCCTTTATTTTTTCCAATGTTTCTATAAATATTGTCTTTCATAAATATGTCAGATGGAGGGACAGAGAATGTAATAAAGAAGTTAGGGTGTTGTAAAACAGACACTTGATTTTAAATTCATGAGTCTGTGTCCAATTGCTAAAAACAGCTATTCTTATCACCTTGGTTAATTCATGTATGATTTGAAGCATCTAACCGGATTTGAATTGTCAGAAGTTAGGTAGCTGATTGTTTTAGTTTTAACTTGCCAATTTAAATATACTCATTTTCTGTTGTGACACAGAACCAGGAACAAAAGAGCAAGGCAGGCCTAAGACTTAAAAGGGTATAAAAAACTTTATTAACTACACAAAGAAAGAGAGAGAAAAGTAAATTCAGAATAAGATCTTCAGACCACTCCCTCCTTCCCTCTCCCAACCTTCATAACAACAAAACAAACATACAAAAAACTACTTCAGTCAGTTCCCAACTTAAACAGTCCTTTCAGTTCACTTCAGAGAGAGAAGTTTCCTCTTGTCAGGCCATAGGGACTTCTCCACAAGAAGGGAAAAAACCCATTCTTCTTGTGGCTTCATTTTCACGATTTGCATCCGCCCAAGAAAAAAACCTGCGAAGTCGTGAAGTTCCTCCCATCTTCACAGCTTTCCCAAAGCTGTGAAGATGGGCCATGTTAAACTCATGGGGTGTGTAGTTTTAAGAATGAATTGTTCCAAACCAAATTTCTCTTCATCTCTCTTTCTCTCTGTTCATGCTTCATCTCCAGGAAAAAGAGATCCCCTTTTCTCCTCAGGGAGAAGGATTCTCAACACAGATGCTTTTTTGATTAACAATTTATCATATGGAACATCTCCAACCCCCATGTCTTTCTCTGTGGTTTATAGGAATATTCAGTACATCAGTTCATCCCTACAATCTTACAAAAGGATTTTTTTCAGCCATCTTCACAGCATCTCAATCAGCCTTTCTGGGGCCCGGCTGCAGCACCCACTGCCCATGGCCACCCCTTCTTCCCAGACAGGGCCCGGCTGCCTCCCCCCCGGGCCGTGCAGGGCTGGGCGGGCCCGGCCCTTCTGAAGCTGCTCCGAGCCAGCAGCAGGAGCCGGGGCCCCCCTGAGCCGTGGGTCCATGGGGGAGGAAGCCGGGCCAAGGTCTTATCAATGAGCCTTTCCTCCCCCCAGACATCGAGTCCCCTGCTTTGCAAACGGGGCCCAGTGGCCTCCCGAGCCTCCCCCAGCATGGCAGGGAGCCTGGGCTGGTGTTACCTGACCAGCCACCAGAAATAAAAGAGAGCTTTTTTCTGGGTTACCTCCATCAAAATGTGTGTTCACGGAGCGAACTAACTTTCTCCAATGTCAATAACCAAGCCAGCCTTCAACTGGTCCCATCAACTCACAAAGGAAGTTTTTCTCATAGAGAAAAACCTCTGAGTCTGTCCTTCCCCAGGTGAAACCAGCACACTGATCTTTAATGAATAGGCCAGTTCACTGGCCTAAACTGGGAGCTCTACTGAAGGGATTGATATCTCCATCCACCACTGTAACTCTGACCCTAATGAAAAAGTTTCAGTTTTGAAAAAAATGGCCTAAATGATAGGCTTCTTGTGAATATTTTATACTTAAAAATGTTTTTAATCCCAAAGAATGTAGTCATAAGGTTTATTTCTTGCAGAGAACACACTTTTCTAGGAAATTCAGCAATCTAATAAACAAGAGTCGAATAGCAAATATAAATATATTTTAGGAATGGAAATTATAGCTGAAATCTTTATAGTGAATAGAGTTGTCTTGGATTTTACTCTTAATTTTATCTATGATCTGACCTACTTTTCCTCTATGTCAGTGGAAGTAATTTGTCTGTAATTCAAAATGGTTTGTGCTTCAATCAGGCAGTATTTGGACGTCTACCTAATGAATTGGCAAGTACATGTTTATATGCTGGAGAAGAAAGAACCTGGATCTTTTTAGAAACTCATAGTTACTGCAATTAACTATGTGAAGCCAGTGTCCTATCAAAAGCTTTGGAGTTTTAATTTTATCAGCTTCTATATATGTTTACAGATTTTTTCCTTTCCCCAACTTTCTTTTCCATCTAATAATTATTTCTGTTGAAACTTAACTGCCATTCTCACCAGTGTTTCTGTAGTGCTTTTCAACACTCTCAAGCAAATTTGCTGAAGGAATGTGCCTCCTGGCTGAGGAGACAGCAGGTTTTTTTTAATCACATTAGCTGTAGCGAGGGCAACAAGACCGGATCCACTTCTTGTCTTTTCCAACTGAGATATAAATTTCATTTTCTTACAGACATTCTGTCTGTACTGTTACTCTGCAGTTACAAAATCAGATGTACACTCAGGTCACACAGCTCTATTTATACACTAGTTGCAATAATAGAGAACACAGTTAGAATTGACTTACCTCTAACATAATCTGCCCAGCAAATGATCTTCCTGCTGGTACTCTATCTTTCACATTTCCCATGATTTATTGTACAGCAAAGAAAATCATGTTTAGGTTTGCATTCAGACTTCACACTACAACTTCCAAGGGTAAAAAAAGGGTTATTGTCCAACTGAGAAGTGAAAAATTAGAAATGTGACCTTTTATTTTGTGTGTTTTGGTCATCACTTGTTTCTCAAAAATTCTCTTATCCCATTTTCAAAATCTATTTTTAAAGAAATCTATATTCTTATGCATAATACTTTACTGCATCTTAAAACCTAGCATTTGCAGTCACAATAGTCAGCAATGAATAATTGGAAAAGCTAACCTATGTGAAAAAATACAAACACACTTGCAGAAAGGTGAAAGAAACACCTGGGGAGGAGAGGATGGGTCACCACAGAGTATTATGTGAAGGAAGGGAAAGCCTAAGAAGAGTGTGGTAAAATTCTTCTGCTCAGATCAGAGCAGAGGGGGAAATGTTTATGTTTATGAAACGTGAATTTTTATGTTTATGAAACACCCTCCCCTAAAATATACATATCTTGCCATGGTTTCTTACTCCTACTTAATTCTTTCTGCTCACTAAGATACCCTAGACTCCTCAGACACACTTCAGATACTGTTTTCTTTCTTCCCATTCCTCTCCATTGCTGGCAAATCCAGCCTGCTTTAATGATTTTATTAAAATGAAAACAATTGGATGAAGGGATAGAAATTACAAAGGGATGTATTTGGTTATGCTCCAGAGAATAGTGCTAGGGGGTGTACAGTTAGGTCTGCTTTTAACATTTGGATAAGTGGCTGTCTTGACAAAGATCACAAATTTTCATGAACTCTCATCTTTACTTATTTTCTAGAAATAAATTAATGAAATACAATGGAAGCTCCTAGTTTAAGGACACTCAGAACAAGAGCTCTTGATTAATAAGCAAATATTGCAGTAATTAAAAGCACAGGGAAAAGGGTATCAGAGAATTATAGAGAAAGAACAGAATTCTGGACTTCCAGATAAAAATGTATTTGTATATATTAGTGAACATATGTCAGCTGGTACATAGACATAGGAGAGGGTCGCACATGTGCATGTTACAAAGACTTAAGATTGGGGCTTCAAAATAACTCAGAATATAGTCTCATGAATCCCTACTGTGTCTGACACATAAGAATTGACATGTCTGTGAAAATACTGTCAGCAATTGCATCTGAAACACGGGCACGACTAATAAAATTAATAGATAAGTACTTCACCCTTAGAAAATGAAACTATATAAAGGTTTTTTTGTCTGATACTAAGAATCAGAAAAATGTTTTCACTAGATTTGGGAACTCATTAGCTTTGTGGATAGTGAAAAACCCTGCAATTAAAGAGAAATTAAAATTTTTAAAATTAAATTTCTAATTGAAAGACAGAGACTTAACTCAGGTGTCAGGCATCCAGGTTAAAGAGGGCAGTTGATTTCTCCATAAAAGGGAATGACAATTGCATATCAATGATTCAGCACAAAGAATTGGAGTAGAACTGAAGGAATTTGGAACAGGAGAAAGATCAAATAATATCGTAGAGGAAAAAAATTTAAGAAATGGGAATACTTATTTCCTTGTGCTGAAAGTACAGCATAAGGAAAATACTCAATACTTGCACAGATGGAGGATGCAGAAATTTCCAGTGCAAGGGAAGATATTTGTAGCGTGTTTTCAATCTCTCTCATGACCCTCAAGGTTGGTAAAGGACTCTCTCATTACTCTCAAGGAAAGGAAACTGCCATTCATCCAACTGTTTTTATTCCAACTAGGTACATGTAGTCTGTCAGTTAGAAAGACAGGAAACAAGAGGTGTTATCCCTTTGTGTAGCAAGTAACACTGAGCATTACCACACACTGCTGACAATACAGGGCAGGGACTACTGTGTCATACAGGGCCAGAATATTCTCAGTGCAAGGGAAAAAGATGATAAATAATAATTCAGGGTGCCTTGAAAGACAGTTCAGGTGTGAATGATACAATGGCATCAGCTCTTAGGAGGAGCAATGGTTATGGTGAAAAAGAATTAATTTCCACGCTCTCTATAATGCCTGATCACCTAATCATAATTATGATCACAAGGTACATGCACTCTAGACAGATGCAAGCCATTGGAATAAAGATGGGACTGTGCATGCAAATGACTGCAACAATTGATTCTGAGAGTCCAGTGGAGCTGTGGCATGAGATATAGATCAGAAAAGCCATGACTGCTTGCTGGTCCATCATGTAGGTAGCTTTCAGTCTAGCATCTCTTCTTAGGAGAAAGATACCTGTGTGGACAAGGAGTCACAAGTTAAGAACCAACAAGAATAAAGAGTAATCACATCTTGAATATTTTTTTTCTTGAAATAACAAAGACAAATGTTTTTGGAACTTATACTCTTTTGCAAGAAATCAAATGAACTGCAAGTAAAAGTCAATGACTCCCTTTAATGGTTTGGCAAATTTAGGATGTGGTAAGTATTTTCACCACATCTGAAGAAGCATGCTGGACTAAGACATGCAATGACTGTTCAAGAATGTCATGTTAAACCATACAAATGAATAATGAAAAGTGTTCAACAGAAGAAGACAGTTTCATTGCAGTATTTAATATTGATATATTTTGAAGATACAGGTTTTCTAAGGAAATGGATCAAAAAATATTTTATGTATACCTATGTGTGTGTTTCTGTAAGTATAGTGATGAGGCAAACTGTTAAAGAAATAAAGTTTCAGAAATTATGCTGGAGGAATGAATATTTTCACACCAACAGAAAACACTGCATAAGAACTCAAAAATAAATATCAGTGGGCCAGGATGAAACATATAGCCTGCTCTGAGTTCTAGCTGCTGTTTAACTAGGAAAAGATCTCAGTTTGGTTAGTGAAGGACAAAGGGCAGGCAAGGTACAGATATTTCTGGAGTGGACTATCTTTCTAATGAGAATCTAAAACTTTCATGACTCCTTGACTAATAAGCATACCCAAGTTGTATATTAATAACATTTATTGCTCAGAAGAAAAATCTGATTCTTCATGGAAGACTGGCCAAATGCTTGACAGACTTTTTGAACTATACTCCAGTTGACTTTCATTTCAATGAGTAATATAAATGACATTGAAAAGTAAAACTCACTGCTTAAGAAGATAAAACAAGCATATTACATCTTCACAACGAACTTAGAATAGTTCCATTTTGAATTCATTCAGTTAATTTGGAAAATTTATGGAGTAGAATGTTTTTACAAGTGGTGGCAAGATTTCCTCCAAAAATGTTTTTTTTTTAAATTCAAAACAATTGAGAAGTTTCGCTTATTTTTCAGCATAGAAACCAATTTCAGAATGTTTTCACAGTAATTGTGAGTTGTGATAAGGAAAATAATTGCCGTAGAAAGGAGTTAGGTTAGAATTAAACCTTGAAAATAAGCAATTTGGTCTGCTGAGCAACTTCCTGGGGTCAGAGAAGCAACTGCAATATTTACATGGAGGAAATTCTCCAATCTTGCTGATACTGTTGTGCACTCTGCGCTCTGAATTGTAACCTCAAAGTGATGGAAGCCACCTCCATTGCTTCATAACAGTGCATGCAATGCTGCTTATACACCCATAAAGAGGTTAGATTTCAAAAAGTACTACTCTGCTCAGAGCTGGAATGAAAGTAATAAAAACCCTCTTGGGAGGAAGAAGCAAATGGAAAGATACAGGCATACTGAGTACTTTTAGGACTTAAGCTGAGGAGCCAGCAAAAAGGAACAGAATGACATGGAAAATATTTATGTGAAAAGAGGTTCCAAAAGCATTATACTTATTAATTATTGTGCATTCCAAGGAATTATCTATTTTGTATTCCCAAATCATAATTTACTTGCATTGATGGTATGATTTGTGTTTGGTGTTTTCCCAACCTCATTAACTACCTCACTTACTTAAAGGTGACTTAGATGAACAGCAATTGAATATGAATGTAATTTGTTAACATTCATTTCCATCCCTTCCTTTCAAGAAGATTACTTTACAATTTAACATCATGAGCAAGGTACTCTCAGAGTCTGTGAAAAAAATGCTGTTTTGTGAAGCATCTGCTTTTGAATTGGATCCACTTATCTTCTTGTAGTTTGATTAGGACTATCAGATGTAGTCTCTTTTCTAAAGTTAGTACTCTTACTCTAGTAATATCATAGATTTGAAAGGGAGGACCTTTTGATTTTTCATAGATGTGTATCATCTATGCTACACCTCTTCTAAGTGATTTGCTGTTAAAATCCTAACTGCCCAGATAGCTGCATTTTATCAAGTGTCTGGTGTTTTGTCCAGGAACATTCCTTTATCTTTCCTTTATTTCCGGTGTTGTACAATTACACATTTAGACACTTTGGTCTTCAGTTCACAGTATTTTGACTAAGTGATTTCTTCTCTATCTTCAATCCTTTCAGTTGAACTGAAATAAAAAACAAAAGCTAGATAAAACCTCCCAAACAGCTAAAACCAAATATTTTTTTATGTCTTAAAAAAATAAAATAAATAAATCCCAAGCATTTTTTGATTTCTGTTAATTTCTGTCTTTTTTATTGGACATTTATTTCACTAGCATCAAACCGGTCTCTAAAACTCTTAATTTTCCTCTTCCCTTTCAATACTTACCAATTAATTAACAAAATAATTTTCATTTCTATGTAAGATTTACATGGTTAGTTTCTAATTTCATAGAACTGTAGAATTGTTTGGGTTGGAAGGGACCTTAAAGAACATCAATTGAAAGGGACATCTCCCATTAGACCAGTTTCTCAATATCCCATTGAACCTGGCATTGAACACTGACTGGGATGGAGAACCCATGACTTTTCTGGGAAAGTTCTTCCAATGCCTCACCACCCTCACAGAAAAGAATTTCTTCCTAACATCTAATCTAAATTTCCCCACTTTCAATTTTCACCCATTACTCCTTGTCCTAGCACTACAATTCCTGATGAACAGTGCCTCTCTGGCTTACCTGTAAACCCCTTCAGATAGCTCAGATGGTTGCTATGAGCTCTCCACATAACCTTCTCTTCTCCAGGCTGAACAGCCCCAACTTTCTCAGCCCATGTTCTTAGGGAAGGTGCTCCAGTTCTTTTATCAACTTTGTGACCCTCCTCTGAAGTTGCTCAAACAGTTCTGTGTCCTTCTTATGTTAGGGACACCAGACCTGTATCCAGTACTCCAGGTGGGGTCTCACAAGAGCAGAGTAGATGGGGAGAATCACACAACCTTCTCTTCTCCAGAAAAGAAATTTAGAGAAATTTAAGTTAACTTTTCTATTCACTCATGTTCAGTCTTGCACTGTCTATTCAATACCTGTTTCCTTGTTTTATTTTCAAGAAAGGAAAACCAAAATTGAATGATTAAGATGCCAAAAAGTATTTGCCTCAAGTAGCAAAATTTAGAGTTTCATTGACACCTCCTTAAAACAATGGAGAGAATCAGTATTATCAAAGGTCTCTAAACTGAGTTACAAGTGGTGGGGACAGTGCTCCTCTGTCTATCATCACTTACCTACCTGTGTCCTTTTGGCAGTCATTACTACATCACCTATGGGTTTGTCTCATTTTGGAGAATGAAGGGAGAGTATAGCTGAGTTTCATCACCCACTTCATTGCTGGAACAACGCATGACTGGAATTTCCTCTCTGTTTCTTAGCCTGAAGTAGATCTGATCTCTTGTGATCTCTGCCTGAGGCAGGGAACCTACCCAGTCTCATTTACCTGGGCTCCCCTATTTTAAAGGTAGCAGCAGGAGGTGAGCTCTGCCATCACAGTTGAGTTGGTACAAGCTGGATTCAGATTCACAGCTTTGGTTGCTTCTTGATTGGATACCTTTGAACTTTTCAGTCATATATATGCTAGGTATCTAAATTGCCTTCACTAAATAAGCTTGCTCCCACCACTTCCAGTGAAGCTGACATATCACATAATCCTGTCATGTCCATACCATACAATTACTTTCCAATTAATGTCCACACATTCAAACAAAATTTTTCCATTCTCTGTTCTTATTATTCCATAATCATGTCACACTTCCTTGTGAGTTCAATAGCTTTCCTTTTGTATTTCAGATGATGTTACCTGCCGCACATAAACAGCACTTTCCTTTTTTTTCCCCATGCAATTGATTTTAAGATTAAGGGAAGTATGCTAATAGATGTTATGTGGCAATGTGCTTTCACTACAGTTATCTATATCAATGTTAGGACCAAATGATAATCTAGGTTATATACTCTTAATATTTCTAATGAGTTATTCATTAATATTCCGAAGTCATTATCCAACACTTTAACCATTTTGACATTAATTAGATTTATAACCACATAAAGCCTGTGGCATCCTGTACCTTTCATAGTCAATCTTCATCTCAGATTGCATAGCAAATAGGAAACAAGGAGATGCTACACAGTCTGTAATATCACTGATATAAAAGGTAGCATACTGGATTCTAAAGCACTGAAATAATGTTTTAATTATGATAAAACATTAATAACTTTCTCTTCCTGGATTTGATAGTGTTAATACATAAATTTAATTTTTGTCCTTGACAAATGATAATGGATTTTCTCCATAGGCCAATTAGCATTTAAAAACAATTAAGCGAGAAAGATATGTAACGATCCTGATGGAATGAAACTATTTGTTACAAGCAATTCATATATCAAAATGATATATGCCTGTCTGAAAATATTAAAGAAAATTTCCAGCTCCTCTCTTTCTCACCTAAATAAATTTTAATTCCAAACAAATGCTTATTTTGCTAGTGATTGGCATAATTTCACAAATTTATATCATACACAAAGATTGCATACACAGCAGAGGAGCAGTCATTTTTTTTTTCAAAATCCAGCTGTTTTCCACTGAGTACGCAGATTCTTAGACAGGGTAATAAATCTCAGTCTGTTCTTTTTTTCCTTTTTTTTTCCTTGAGGTAATGAATCATGCAGCATTTTTATTTATCAATTGGTGATGACAAAACACAAGTGCAAAGAACATGCACCTTAAACTGGAAGAGTTCTGGTGTAGCACTGTTGTGGGTATTATATATGGAGACTTATTTCTTGCTAATATACCTGTAAGAGTATAAATGTTTAATAAAATCAAAGGTCATTTTTAACACAAGCGAGATGCTGTGTCTGCTAATTACTCTGAGCTGGTCACATGTATGTCTTTTTGACAGGAGTAAAAGTCAGGTCACTGTGAAGAGCTCTGAAATTTCACTCCTCTCTTATTTGCATTGGATGTCTGCTAGACATGTATAGGATTTAATCAATAAACTTTCAGTTCCTTCTTGTTCACATCACAGGTCATAATGACATTTACAGTAGCTAAAAGGTCACTTGATTTCACTTCATATTTTGGAGAGAAAAATGTAGAATTATGAAGGAATGTTTTTCCAGAGAAGAGAAAATAGAAGAAATGTCTAAAGTATAAATAACAAATAAACTTTCCTAGCAACCTTTAGGTGATAGTTTTTATGCATTATTCTAAATCTATTTTAATTATGTTTTTAACAATCCTATAGTCTTGCATACAAGATGAAATGCCAATGAAAATCATAACTATTTTATATGTGCATATTGAGACATTGTTAAATTAGCTAATTGGCCACTGAGCACCAAAATCTGACTTTTAATCTTCTATAAAAATTGTTTTCATTGCCTTCAATGTTCTTTTCATTTTTGCTGGCCTTTATTCTTAATTCAGTAAGGATTTGTATGAGTAGCTCCAAAGAATGTTACTAGGAATTACAAGAATGATTTTCATTCAACAGGATGAATACATATTCTTAAAAGTCATTATCCTCCAAAATAAACAGCTGAAATAGTCTGTTAATAGCAAGTATAATAATGGCAGGTTGGCTCTGAATTGTACAAGTAAAATTTTATGAATACTAAGAAGCATGTTTTAAAGTACCACTCTGTGTTATTCATAGCCAGATGTTTAAGTAGCTATCCTAAACTGTATATTCAGCACAAAATAGTTCATTTCTGCTAAACTAAATATTTGAATCAAGTATAATTCATGTCAAATTATTTTTGGGCTGATGAAAATATAGCATAATAATTTCCTGATAAGTTTGTGTTTTTTGGACCTTATATGATCTTTCTGTAACACATAATAACTGATACAAATGCACTGTGATATGGATAAATGGCATCAGTAGACCATCAGGTCCTCCTGTGTTCAAATGTCACATTTAGATTTTATTATTATACAAATTAAAAAAAAAATCTTACAGAAAACGCAAATACCTGCACTATCTATTTGAATGGTAACTATCATAATGTAAAGATTACAGTGTATAAATTTTCAATTAGGAACTAACATGCATGTGTTGATAAGAGGCATATTTCATTATGTACAGTCATTAAAAATACTCCAACATGCCTGGCACAATAATTATTTTTTTTGTTTGTTTGTTTTGTTTAAGAGAGAAGAATCAAAAGTCTGAAGTAAACTGAATTCCAGTATTTACTTGCTAATAGAAAAGTTCTGATTTTCCATTACAAATAAAGAGAGATGACATTTGAAGGATGAAGGAAAATTTTCAGATGGCAACCAATTAAGTGCAAAGAATGTTACTTTACTTAAGGATATTCCTTTAAGTGAGAAATAAATGAAAATGCAAATCTCTTGTGAGGGGATAACAGCACAGGCAGACATTCAGCAGTGGTAAAGATCGTGTTGTGGTCACTGCAGTAGTATAAACTGAGGTGACCTAAAAGGACTGAGGCACAAAATGTGCATTAGGCCACTGAGTCCATCGGGCTGAATTAATTTTCACTTTTCTCCAGCATTTATGGCATCTTGACAGTCATCTTAAATTCCCCAGTGATATCAGACACTGATCAAAATATCTGTGGTATCATTTGCTTTTCCCTATATGCATGCAGGTATGTATGTATGTATATTCTTTCTGTTTGGAACGAGGATGTGTGAGAGGTCAAGTGTTCTTTCTTCAGTAATTTATATTTTCCTACAAGCTGGGCTGGGCTGTAAAATGAGCATTTTTACAACTGTGATTAACTGGTACATTAAAACTATTCAGCCTGGAAAGGAAAAAGCAGAAACAAAATCTTAATCTTTTGACTTTAGAAGGAAATGAGAGTCTCTCTCAGAAGGGCTAGGCAAGATGTGCACTGTTAAAAGAACAGGGAAATAATTCTCTGGCATCCAAACCTTATTTCTGTACTCTGGAGGATGTTTCATGTGAGCAAATGAGTGGGGACACAGACTGCTAGTCATTTCTCTGTAGGATCTGGTGTAAGGAGTAAATAATCTGATGAATGAACAATATAAACATATACTGTATTTATCTTTCAACTTGCTGTACACAAATGTTACCATTCCTTACCTGCAACTACTTGACTGCTTGTTGAATAAAGGCTTATGCTGTCCATACAGCAGCAATTGAAGTGCTTGCCTCCTGTGTGGCTGCTTAAACAATAAACTACAGCATTTGCGAAGAAAGAAACTCTTATATCAGGAAATGTTCAAAGAAACACAACACTATTGAGGATTGGAAAGGATGTAAATGAATTTTTACAATAGGATTAGATTTATTGTGAGACGTCACTAAATTTTAAAGCTATGGGTTTATCTGATTTTCTGATTTTAATAACTATTTTCAGTCATAGTTTGTCTATCACAGTGTTAGCAACAGTGCAAATTGAACTCCCAGCATTTTAATATATTGTCAGATGGCTGGAGTAAGCAGCATTTAGATCAGAAAGACTGTTAACAATGAATATAGTGTTGAGAAAGAATGCTAATTTTCCCATCATTGATGCAATGTCAGTGACTAATACTTTAAGACAAATTCAATTATCGGTTCTAAACCAAACTCCACTAAAAGGATGTATGGAAAATTAGAGTGGAAAACCTGGGAAAAACCCTACAACCTTCTTTATAACTAAAAAGGTAAGTGACCACTCTTTAACAGAGTTATTAATATAATTTTTTTGTAATTTATTACTGCAAGAGCAGCAGCTGAGATGAAATATATTTACAGTGTGTGATACTGGAAGAATAGGACTTTTTCGCCTCTTCTGAATTAGCCAGTTAATATTAAGCTTGTGCCAAATTTGAAATTTGTGTTGCCATTGTAAATCACATCTAAAATGGATTTAACAGAATTTTAATTCTCATAAGGATAAGAATAATTTCAATGATCATCAATTTTATTTACTTACTTCTTAATTCTTGCCTGCATAAAAAAAACAAAAACAGCTTTATGAGGACGGAAGAAAGAACACATCTTTCTAACCTCTAGTGCTTGAAAACATAAGTTTGGGGTTTTTAAAGAAATTCTAGAGTTTACTCAATTTTGGCAAGTTTTAGATATGATACTATTATAGTTAAAACCTAGAACATTAATGTATCTAGATTAGCTGGTCTGCGGCTGGGTATGGAAAGTGGCCAAGCAGAAAAGGACCTGGGAGTGCTCGTTGGCAGTGGCTGAGCATGAGCCAGCATGTGCCCAGGTGGCCCAGAAGGCCAATGGCTTCCTGGCTTGGGTCAGCAATGGTGTGTGAACTGGGGAAGTGATAGTTCCCCTGATGCCAGCACTGGTGAGGTCACACCTCAAATCCTGTGTTCAGTTTTGGGCCACTCAATTCAGGAATGGCATTGCTGGAGCAAGCCTAGAGAAGGGCAACAAAACTGGTGGAGGGTCTAGAGGGTAAGTCCTATGAGGAGCAGCTGAGGGAGCTGGGCTTGGGAAAGGTTAGAAAACGTAGTTGGATGCTTCAAAAATTTTGATGGAAAATGAGGTTTCTTCTTGAACTGTGTACATGGATGTAGATTTTTGCTAAGAACACTACAATAAAGCATTACTAGCTCCACTGAGCCGCTTGGTATGAATGTGAGCAATACTACCATAACAATAATCAAACAAGAAAATTGTGGAAATTACCTTAATACTTTGGACATATAGACACAACTTAACCCTAGGAAGGTTGTAAATCTGAGGACTGAGTATCCATCTACTCATTCTATGAAATAATTAGGACTAGGTATCCATCTACTCATTCTGTGAAATAATTAGGACTAGGTGTCCGTCTACTCATTCTATGAAATTATTATTCCCATTTTCAACTCGGCCACTGCTCTACTGATTGCTGCTCATTTATCGACCTCCTTTCTAGGTCAATCATTGTAAGCAGAGTGTTTAGCACTAGGAGCTATACACATTGTTGTCTGTGACATTCCTTTAGTGAACACTGTGGCAGGAAATAAGTATTTCTAAGCTTGCACAGTTTATTATGAAACTGTGATAAATTTTCATTCATATTTCCCAGCAGAGATCAGTTGGAAGATCAGGGAAGGCAGTGGCATTAGCATCAGCAGCCACTGATCTGAGTCACATTTACAGAAGTGTTTGGAATAGTGGGTGTTGTGTTTCCAGGTTTGATAGTAGTTTGCCAGCTCTGTCCTGAGGGAATGCTTAAAATCTAGTATTGTTTCTCAAGCACAGCCTTATAACAACAACTTGAAAAAGAATAACTAAATTTAGACTCCTCTATTATATTTAGCTCTGCAATATTTAATTTATCCTTATCACAGTCTGGTGCATGGAGCAAACACTTCCATTATATTGCTAAGAAAGCACAACACTGCCAATTTCCTATGAGCTGCTGGTTGGAAAAGAGCAATTGTGTCTTGTTTACAGTGGTCAATCTGTTTTGGAGTTTGAAGGTCTCTTTAAAGTCAAAGAGACCTGCAAGCCTCTAACCTGGAGAAAATTATTATCTCTTATCCAATATAAAGCCTGCCTTCATCTAAGATGGAGCCAAGCTCTGAAATTTGAATTCAGATTTCAGCCATTTGCTCTCAATTACAAGGGGGACAAAACAGAAACAAAAAGAGTGTAAAGAAAGCATGGATCAATTTTGTTTGTTTCATTCAGATACAAGAAAAAGTCCAGAGAAATCAAAACCAATAATTTTTGAAGAATTATCCAACAAAACAGCATTTTTCAATGAAAATATGTTTTGTTGAAAACTTTTTAAAAACTCCAATTATTTTATTTCCAGTGTTTTATTATGTGATTTTATGTGGCATTTCATTATAAATTCTATGCAGCAGAAGTTCTCTTATCTTCTTCACTGCTGAATATATATTCAAAGGCATTTATATAGGAAAAAAAGTGGTTTAGAAAACAATTGCATTCTAAATATCAAAAAATAAAAATTAAACATATTTTTTAAAAGGCTTAAAATATGCACGTGAACAGATAACTACCCATGTATACTGGGAGTCAAAATTGACTTCAGTCCTAAATAAATGTTGATCCATTTATCTTGTACTATAATACCGATACTGGGATGCAACATCTATGGGCTGCTTAGGCTAAGGTAATGGTAATATCCTGCTACATGTCCAAAGTTAGACTAACAGAAATAGGGCCAAGGAAATCAGCAGGAAACAGCAGTGCCAAGTCTTTTTGGGAGTATTAGGATACTGAACTGCAGGCCAGTATACCCTAGGCTAACAAAGTTTGACTTTTCCAGACTAAGCTTGGGATACAAGAACAAGTGAATTGGAATGTAAATTTCTAGGTAGCAAGTGGGAAGAAAGACACAATATAAATGATGACAGAGAACATAGACAGATATTGCCATGAACAATCTGCTCACTTCAGTATAAAGATGCAAATAAGTGGGCTAAAGGGAAGGCAAGAAAGCTTTTTTGGGAAAAGTAAAGAGGAGAGCTTATTGCTTAGTGCTTTCATGCTGTGGGATATTTATTGTGAAAACGATACATTAGAACCTGTCTACCCATAACTTTAATCACTCATAAGATGCTGGAGGGGAGAAAAAAATTAACATTTGTGAAAAGAGAGTCCAATGCATGTCCTCATTTACTTAATGTACAGCTGTGCTGTACCAGATTTAAGGAAATGAAGGCAGTCAGATTTACAGTACACAGGCTTAAGATATGTTTGAAGGGCCTGACAGCTGTTAAAGACAAAAAATATACAGCTAGTCATCTGCAGCTCATGTCTTGTTCAACTTTTGAACAAGGAGTCAGAACAATTTTTTTCTTGAGAGCAAAGGTAGTGTTTCAAAGAGTTTTGAACAGTGATGTAAAGACTGCTGCTATTACTGTCATTAGTGTTGTCATGACATGTATTTCATGCTGTCCATAGACAGTAGAACTGAAGCCTAAATTGCACTCTTCTGTATTTTCGTAGTTCAGGCAAGACTATCAGGAAAAATTTGACAAAGCAAAAAACAGCAACACTAACCTGTTTTATTGGATATTGTCTTCTAATACCACAAATCCAGAAGACATTCCAAATGAAGCAATATAACCTTGTAGGAAACTAAATTTCCTGCCTATTCATCCTAAATACTATTGGAATTCAGGCTGAAAACCAATTTGCAGATACCTAATAAAAAGGTATTCAGAGCTGATTGGCTCTTTAAGATTTGTTTTCACACCACAGCATAGTTCTTCTTGTTAATTCTTTGCAAACATTTTTTCATCAGTGCTTTATAAACTCAAAAAAATAAAAATGTATTTATATAAATGCATGTATTAAATCTTTCTGGACCAACATTTTATCACACCACAGCAATGAAAATATCTACAAAAAGAAACACGCTGTATAAAAAGGAGTAATTCAAAGGGGAAGAAAACCCTCAACCCTGATTTCTTCGAGGCGCTGTGTAAACCATACAAAACACTGGATAGGAAAGGTAAACTTCAACTTTGTCCTAGAAGTGAAAGCTCAGCAGTTCTGTCAAGACAGTACATAAAGAGGAAGTAGATCAAGGGAATTTGTCTATTTGCATTTACATCAGCTCTTTAGAATCTGTTGCTTTTGTTAAAGTTAGTTGTAGTATCTGACTGAACAAAATAATTAATTCTTTCTAGTTCTGCTGAAAAAATCTGAGCCCCTTGGGGCCTTATGTTACTGCAAAAAGCATTGTAGGGGGCTATAGATCTCCTTCTTGATTTCTGTTTCTGTGTTTCCCTTCTTTCAGTTCCCACTTAAATTTAGAATTTCCTGTCTTGGAATAACAAGTACTTTTTGAGTACTAACAAATAGGAAGAGAGGAGAGGAGAGGAGAGGAGAGGAGAGGAGAGGAGAGGAGATGAGAGGAGAAGAATACAACTGCAGCCAAACTTTTACGCCTGACAGTAATTCATGAGAATAAGGGGCTTTACCTGCTGTTGTTTCAAATGAAAAGCATTAAGGAAGTTCCGAAACAGTGGAAAAAACCTTCTAAATTATAAAATGAGCATGGTCCCTGGACTCACTCTCAATGAACTCAAAACATACAATTGGCTGTAGGCAATATTGATGTGAATCTGTTCCTGTATAGAGATCAGTATACATGGAAATATTATTTTTGTTCTTCCCATTCAGAAATTTTTCTTCAGAGCATAAGGAAGAAAATTCTGTATCTCAACAATGTGAAGTAAGCCTCAAGGCCAAAATGTCACCTTCATCCTTTTAAAACTTTCTTTGACAACTTAAAGAAAAAAAAAAAGAAAATGTTGTTTGATTTGCAGCCAAGTGTTCTGACACTGCACAGTAGCACTGAGATGAACTGCAGGATGTTCAGTCAGTGTTTAGCACAGGGGTCGAGAGTTCAAAAAGGTACTGGTGCTAGGGGATGCAAGGCAGATGACTGGAATATATTTGTGTATTTTTTTTTATGTTTATATATATACATACTTACATGTATATATGTGCATATATAGTGCTTTAAAAATAAACAAGCCATCAACACTTATTGAGATTACTTGCTGTAAGGAAGAAAAAAAAGAATCTGATTCTAAAATGTAGATGATTAGGAAAAATACATGCAGATTTTTCTGTATGAATTTAACTTACCCAAGTGGTAAATGCAAGGAACTTCCTCATGGTAAGCTCAAGGAAATAAACAGCAGTTCTATAATGCAGAGGTCATGGCACACCAGATTTTGAGACAGCTTTTCAAGAGCTTCAAGTTACAGAATTGTACTTTTATAATCTCTGGTGGACAATAGCTCTGTATTTCATGGAGTATACTGAGTTAGAGGGGACCAATCAGGATCTTCAAGCCCAGCTCCTGGCCCTGCACAGGACACCCAAGAGTCACACCTTGTGCCTGAAAGCATTATCCAAATGACTCTTGACCTCTGTCAGGCTGGTGCTGTGCCCACTTCCCTGGGGAGTTCCAGTGCCCAACCACCCTCTGAGTGGAAAACTTTTTCCTCATATCCAACCTAATTCTCCTCAAAGTCACCTTCATGCCATTTCCTTGGCTCCTGTTGGCAGTCCTGAGAGTGAAGGGATGAGTACCTGCTCCTCCTCTTCCCCTCCTGAGGAAGTTGTAGGCTGCAATGAGGTCTCCCCTCAGTCTCCTCTTCTCCAGACCCAACAGTGCAAGTGACCTCAGCAGCTCCTCATGTGGCTTCCCCTCCAGAGGAACCACCCTCATGGCCCTCCTGTGGATGCTCTCTGATGGTTTCATATCTTTCTAATATTGCAGTGCCCAAAACTGCACACAGGACTCAACAGAACATTTACTCTACACTCCTTTAAAATGGGAGAAACTTGTTTTGGTGAAGCTCCCTAAAAAGGGGGGGCTTTATCCTTTTGTCCTTCCCTGGAAGAAACTGAATAAACTCAGTCCTTCAGACAGCAGATTTTGAGACAGGGAGATCTAATGCAAGGAATTGGAAGTTTGCAGCACAAAGAGAAATTGATGAGGAGAGCACACAGCAGTTAGGAAAATCTCATACGTGACAGCAGGGCCTTTCTAAAGTATTTGTTGAAGTTTGTACTAGTAAAGTTCTTCAAAACTTTCTATTCTTTCTTCCTTTATTTTGAATTTTCATGCTTTAATTTAAATTCTAATAGAGATTGTATCTATTGCTTAATTATGTCATCTTGGGCATCTCTGTATGAGGAAGAAGCTAAAACACATTCATCCCAAAGTTCCAGCTGACCTTAGTTTAGTCAGCCCACTCCTTAAGGATTTTCAGGAATCTGGAAAAAAAAACAAAAAAAGAAAACCACAAAAATTTTTTTATCTCCTCTACACTATCTTTCTACCATATTCTTGTACCAAGAACCACCAGTAGTATCTTTGCCCTTCTCCCTGTTCTTGCTCTAGTTACTGTAATGGTATGTATATAATACAAAGAAGGACTCAGAAATATTCCGGAACAGCAATTAGTTTGGGTACTTGAAATTAAGGAAGCAAATTACTTGCAGTTAAACCATGATGTACCCTTTTGTGTTTATATAAAAAAAATAACCTTTCTACAGTGAAATGATTCGTTCTGATTTGGATGAAAGGTTCTGATATTCCAGGATGGCAAGTGGCTTACAGAACTGATAACAAAGGTACTAAAACACTTCATTCCTGAGGCTATATTTTACTTATACTGAACATTGCTCAAGAAATCTTGAATATAATTTGCATAGGAATACAATATTTTTTAATCCTAAAATTTAAAAATCTGGAAAATCAAATGTGGGTCATTAGGTAGGAAGAAACAACATGAGCCATATAGTAATGCTATATACAATACTATTTTTCTCCAGTCATGAGTATTTTAGCTCTCAAATTTAAATCTAAATTTAGCTTTAAAATTTAACATCTACAAATGGAAGAAAAAAAACAACTATTGTTTTCTAGGCTAGAATAAGATTACAGATGACCAGAATTAAAAAGGATAAAAGGGAATAAAGGTCTTTCAGGAGAGTCTGTCCTCTGACCACTGGGACAAAATATCAATGTTAATGAAACAAAATTATATTCCTTTGCAAAATTAATGACACTAGACCTGGCAAAGTTAACACTTTAAAGTGGACATTGAGGGTTTAATGATTACATCATTTTTCTTAAGTAGTAGTGTCACAATCTTGCTCTAGAGATGAGGGTGGAGCTGAAAGCAAGAAAAAATGTTAGAGCTTGCAGTTTTCCTAATACTTCATGCTATTTATTTGGTTTATGTTTAAGTCTGGCTTCCTGCCACATGAAAAAAAGAAATATGGTAGTTATCAGTAGTTTGAGAGCTATGAGAGTACACACCATCTATTGCAGGGCAGTCAAAGTGACAAAAATGTGGTAGCCTGCCAGAGAGTGTAAGGAAAGGAAGGAGATACTAAGAGGATAGTGAATTAAAGAACATACAAGGGCAGAAAAAATGGTAGAAAGGTTAATGTAGGTTCAGCATAGTGTCAAAAAGCAAGTCAAAAGGCTAAACAGTGAGTTCACTACCAAAAAATGAAATCCAGTAGCAAGCTAGGCAATCAAATGAAACTTAGTTACTAGAAACCAAGAGATGTTGTGCTAATCAAAACATTTGGGAAAGGATCCACCATTGGAGCTGGATAGCCATTTAACCAATGCTATCTTAGCTGACCAGTCAGCTATAGTGCAGTCAAACATTTAAAGGAAGATAAGAAGAAATATATGAGGCATCAGTTATGTGTAGAACAGGTCCTACCTGGCAGACCAGGTAGTCACCTAGGAGAGCAAAATATTAAGGGCAGCAAATAGTCTAGTGGCCATTGATTGTGACAATGGGGATTCACTTGTGTGAATGTCTTCCAGATTGCCCACAGCAGCAGAAGTGTGAAGTAGGTGCCCCTGGTTCCAACCTCGTTCATTACTAAAATCAGAAATTGCTTTTTCTGAAATGAGGGGAGAGATGCTTAAATGACTCATAAAAAGTAGAAATGACAGTCATGGGAATTATTCCCCAAAATCCATTTAGTATGTCACAGCCATACCTGCCACTGTGTGTACATGTGCATGCGTGTATGTGCATGTCCCTGGTTTTGGCTCGTGTGGTTAGATATTTTCTTACAAGAACTACTCTGATGCTAGATCCTTGCTTCTGGAAAGGCATAGGCTTGTCTGAGTCCTCTGCTCTCTCATAAGTGCAGCCATCCTCAACACTTTTCAGACCTCCCAGTGACCTTGCAATCAGATCAATGCAGGCTGAATTAAAGCATTTAGGTTTTTGCATCACACTATTAAGTGTAAAAACTCCTGCTGTTTCCATATGCTGCAGCTTTGGAATTTGGAATTTTCATATGCAGTGATTATGTTCAGAAAGGTTTTGGATTCTAATTCTTTCCTATGTACCATATTTCTTATTTTAATGGCTGTATGTGAGAAATTATCCTTTATCTTTAAAAATTAGTTTCTAATATTTTATTTCCACTTTTTTTTGCTGCCTTATTTTGTTTTCTTCCAAATTCAATATTAGGACTTTTGCTTTATTTCAGATCAGAAACAGCATTTTTAGCTTTCTGAAATAGACTAGTTTGTTGAAGATCATTGCAACAATTTTAAATTTCAATCCCATAAATTATAGAAAAACAACCACTTAATATTCTGTTTATCTTATATTCTTACTTTGTCTTTAACAGAAGCAAACTAACCAGGAATACGCAGAGGCATCTGTTATAATGACATTTGTTTGTCAAATGACAGCTACATCAATCATGTTTATTAAATGGTTTCTTCTCACTAAGTCTTTGAAAATTTTTGTGAATAATCACAACTTTAGGTCACATCTGCTTTCCTGTCCAATTCTACAGTTTGCACAATTAAATTAAGTAAACATGAAAGACAATTGCTTAAAAGGAAAAAAAGAAACACACATTATTTTGACAAAGAAGCTGGAAGAAACAACGGCTCTTATCCGTCATCAAAACTGTCAGTTTGATGCACAAAGAGAAAGCAAATGCTTCAGTCCTGCAATAATGACCTTAAACATTATTTCTTTGAACTTGAGTACTGCCTTTCTGAAGCACTGTCCTTTGGTTCCTTGCTGTAGAGAAAAAGAAAAGATGATAAATAATGTGTGAATACTTAACTAATGTATGTTCAAAATTGATAAGGCAAATAAATACACAATTTTTTTTCCTCTTTTCTTGTGCTGTGCACATTTTAGGTCTCTTCAGCAAAAAGGGAAGCTCTTTCTTTCCTTACAGAAGATTGATATTCTAGGAAAAAATGTAGTTTGGAAGGATAAAAATTTATGTAAAATTTAAACACAGCAATCAATTAAGGATAGGAAAAGAAGTATAGGGAGTGGATACTTGATGAAAGGAATTGGTAACATCTATCTTTTATATATAAGGCAATAATGTATAAGAGCAATAACTGAGAATAGAGTAAGAATATTAAGTACAAACACTAGAAAATCTTCATATTCTATGAAAAGAACATTGGGGTTTTATTCCTACCTCTTTTTTTTTTTTTTTTTTTTTTTGAAG